>BLKR01001710.1:0-257176 GCA_011170035.1 Teleogryllus occipitalis | reverse complement strand
AATGGCTCTTTGAATTTGAAACCTATATTTTAATTTGGGGGGGGGGTCTTTTTATGAATCCCCCGGGACATTTTCAGAATGGCTTGATTAAATTTTGTTGTTGGATTGTGTGAAGGACGTTTAAGAGAACGGCGCACTGTCTCATGTTCGTTAAAATCCTCATTTTTCGAAAATTCCGAAAAAAATAAAATCAAAGCACTCCTAGTCGCCTATTTATATTATCAAAATGAGTACCGTTATAAAAAAACACTTTTCTTAGGATTCCAAAACTGGCAAAAATAGATTTTAATTTTGACACAATTGTATCACATCCCATGTTTTCTAATCATGCCACTTCAATATATTTACTAAAATAGTCTATAATTAAGTTATTGTAGAATTTTTAAATAAATTAAGTTGAAGAACCTAGCAACCTGAGAGTAGTGGACTGGATGGGGAAAGTAACCTGTCATTGTAGCTCACTCCATCACTTACCTCGATAGCTTTCGAAGGACCAGTATGTTTATAAGCGAACATAACCACTGTGATGTTTCTTAAATAGCAACCTATAATTCTGGAAGGAAGAACTATAATATAGGGAGATTCAGGAAGCACAAATTCATTTATGAATTGTAATTATAACCATAATTATTGTATGTATTTACGATTATAATGTAATTATAATGATCACTGAGACAAATACCTTAAGCAGACTGAAATACACCGTAGGCGAGTTAAAATTGGAATTGACGTTAATGTGTCATGACTGAATGTATGTTATAAAGTACACTGAAAGTATTACTGGATGAATAGCAATTGCCATGGAGTTACAGAAGGGCATTTACAATACACATTAGAACACATTTATAACATTGGACACAAAATATGCTGAAAAAGAAAACATAAATATGATGTTGATGGTGTCACTTATAATGCACGAAGCCCACAAGCACGATAAGATACGCGCGACGAGGCAGCTTGCGAAGGCGGCTGGCATGAGGTTAATAGTTCCTGGCGACCCTTGGAGGCCGCGTGGTCTTCGTAAGCGGCACGATTTGCGTGAGGAGAGGGAGCACATCGAACCATCACTGCATAGTAGAGAACTAACACTTGAATTGCGGAATTAGTCACTATAGCGAGCACTGTATTTGCTCATTAGCGTATGTAGCACGACTGTTACTGATAATTAGCAAGTTGCTTCACTGAGCATGTTATGAAATCGGTTGATCCGTAGTTTAGGGTGGCACGGTTCCTTTGGTTCCTTTTATGATTCATTATTTCTCGCGATTCCTATGTTTATAGTTGCGCGGTTCACAATAAAACTGAATTGTTTATGTTCAATGTTAAATGAGAAGAAGTCACCTGATAATTTATTGGCGTGGAATTGTGTGTATTTTCGCATTTCAAGTCTTCTTCAAATAGGTTTGTGTGTCTACTGAGATGAAAGGTATGAATTTTCTTAAAAGTGAGTGTCCCTTTAAAATAAATTCTCTTAAACGTGAGGGAGGTATATAAAACAACGTGAGCGCCGAAGCGACAGCGGTGGCGCGAACCAGGTCTCGAGAGCGAGGGCCGGAAGGCCCTCGCGAACGTAGCACGTTGGATCCGTCGGGTAGGGACGTGCGATAGCACGTCGCGAACCACTTGGTGAAAAAAATGCGTTGGTTAAAGAATTGTGTAGGTTATAAAATTAAATTTGTAGCGTGAAAAATACGAATAATCAGTTCACTTAATGAGAGTACGTTGTTACGTGGATTTACACGTACAGGGGGCTTTAGAGCAGTGGGGTAGCTATTCTCCCGATCAACCTTTAATTTAAATAATTATATTTATTGCTGTAACATCATGAACTTAACTACACGCGACTACTACGTATAAACAAGGATTCAGTTCATGGAGTCGATTCTCTTCTAATGAACCGAATCAGTGAATCAAAGGAACCGTGCCACCCTATACTTCGGATTTACCATGAAATCTGCAGTGCATTCGTGCTAGGTCCTAATAATCACATGATTGGAGATTAAACAGCATTTGGCACAAACTTACACTGTTTATGAGTTCAAACAATAGAGCCACAAGACTGCGTAACACACATAAGAATAATTCTAACACAGTCATTTTTGCAACTAATCGGCAGCGACTTTGTTGTGAATGCATGTTACACTATACACAAGTTAAACAAATATCTTTCACGCGTATTTTATAAGCTGTTGCGGTGAATTGGCACAATTCGCGATTTGAATGCCAGAGCGGTGGACATGCGTCCCGCCGCTGCGAGTGTGATTATACGACTGAGCGTCCGTTGCAGAGACAGGAAAGAGGAGTGAGATTAGCGGCAGTCGTTCAGCTCCATCAATTACGATTGATTTTGGTTCGTTATAATTAAAACCGTTAAGTTATACTGAATTATAACTGAACAAAAGATGCATGAGCATGTGACAAATTAGTGTGAATTGTGACAGTTTTGGTAAGGTTTGCAAAGCTAATGTATTGAACTAATTGCCTTGTACAGCAGTTCCGAGGACCGTGCTGTCGCGGCCACAAAGCGGAGACATGGATGGGCTGCGTTCTGGAAATTTCTGAGTGGACGATGGCTTGCACGCTATTACGTAATGTTGTGCAAGCGAATAGCTTCGCATCTTAAAATGATCAAACATAGAATAAAATTGGCATTATATTTGTACAAGACTCCATTGCTGTCGTATGACGTGCCTGTTGCAATGTATAACATTTATAAAATAATAGAGATCAATATCTTTCCAATGGCTGTCTAGCACTTCATTTGGTATCAAGGATTTTTTAATTTTTTTTTTAATTTGATACATGATTCGCAGCTGGTAATGATATTTTCAATTTGTTTTTTATGGAAGGTCAGAAGAGAATTTTACATGGTCTATTCTTGCATTTTTCCAATCCAAAATGACAATAGTTAATTTTCTAATTCTTTTCTCAAATGATTAGAAACTATCAATGTACTACATTCCATGAATACTAGTCCGTCCTTAACACGCAGCTCATCTGCAAATATGACGTATTGTTTCATTGTTTCTGACACTTTACTCCTCTCAATTGGCCATCCATCTTCTATGTACAGTATAAGCTTTTGCATTTCCATATTTTTAGTTTCCATTCGAAAAAAGTTCATGTTTGTTTAAGGATGTAGAAAATAATTTCATTAGAAAACAAACTTGTGCCTCTAATTCTTTATCTAAACTAGTTGATGAATTTGGAAGATATTGATGTGATAATGCATCAGCCAAAAACAGTTCTATTTTGTATCTTCTGTATCATAACTTTGTAATTTCATACACATTTTCAGTAATCATGCAGGACAACCGTTAAATTGTGTTTTGAATGTATATTCCAGTGGCTTATGGACACTTTCCACAATAACATTTATCAAAGACACGAAGGTTGGAGCAGAAGTCATGGCAGCAATTTTTTCTATAAGATATGCAATCGAATCACACAATTTTATTTGTCACGTGAAAGAAATGCTATAGTAATATGTGCTCACTACAACAGATTAGCACAGAGAGCAACGAGAAATCAGTTCTCTTACTGCCGCCATGCGAGATGAATGTAACCCGTATCGAACAGAGATCAGACACCCAGATAGCAGTTTTCCATGGGAGAAGTGCCCGAGAATATCACAGGGAATTCGTGGAAGATCTTAGAAATTATGCCCTTCCTTACCGGACAGTCGCGAGATTGGCAGGAAAGTTTCTGCGATGACGCGTAGCAACCAGTGATCAGCAACGTACATGACGACCTATGAGCTTGTGGACCGATGTAATAGAGCATCTGCCAAATCGACCCTTTCAAATAAGTATGTAATGATTTTGGAATATTGTGAACTCGTATATGCTAAAATGCTTTGGAATATAAAACCAGTTCTGTCATTTCAAATACCTTAATAAAAATGAGAAATACAATTTGTGCGTGTCGTTAAACGTCCATGTACTTAGTTCATACCGTGTCCTTTCATATGTACATTTCACATTTTCCATCCGTGCTCTTATTTTCTCAAATTAAGTTGACATGACATGCCCAAACCTCGTGTATTGGCTGAATTTCGACATGCAAAACAAAAAGCTAATGTTTCCTTTTCAAATTGTGCGTATCCATTCTCTGTTCTGTTGCGAGCGTTACTCGCATAGGCCACAGGAAGGTTGTTCTGCAAGAAAACTGATTCCAATACATTTTGACACATCAAATGATAATGTACTATAGTTAACTTTAAAATATTGTAAGACCGGACTTTTGTTAATACATTTTTAACTTTTTAAAAACTTTCTTCGTTTTCATGCCAAATCGATGGAATGTCTTTTTTAAATCAAATTTTTCAGTTTAACGCTAAATAGTGAAACACCTAGAATGCATTTACTTACGTAAGCTAACATACCTCAAAACGATCCCATTTCTTTGTTTATTTTTTGGTCGATCCATATTTACAATAGCATTAACGTTTTCTCAACAGGCCTAATGCCATCTTTTGATAATTTGTGTTCCACGTATTTCACTTCCTCGGCATCAAAAATGCATTTTTCCAGATTAACTTTATACCATTCTGTTCAGCAAATTTTAAGATTTTTCCAAACGTTCATTGTGTTTTTTCATATATTTTCCCCTTTCAAAGTGCCAAGAATATAGATCAAAATTTGTATTTCACTAAAAAAAACTTGAAAGCATTTTTGAAACATTTCTGATGTTGATGTGATTCCACAGGCCATTCTCAAACATTTTTACATTCCATGGGGTGTGTGAAATGTCAATCTAAGCTTTCATCAGTCAGTTTAATCTGCCAGAATTCTCTATTAGCTTCAAATGTACTTGAGCGCAAAGCATTCTGGAGCATAGATCTTTAAACCCGGGGATCTTAAAATGCTCACGTCGTTTAGTTTTAACCAAATTTGTAAGGTCAAAACAAATCCTCAAACCACCGTTTGATTTGTTCTATTACCCATTCAGTTGACCCTTACACTTGTTTATTATGTTCATTTTTTCCATTCTATTAAGTTACCTTTTTCAACAGAGTCAACATTGAATCAGGAACTTAACGGCAGGGGATTATAACTTGTAACACTTTGTGCTTTGTCTTTCAATTTTATATCATACCCAAAATCTCTTACCCATCTCACACCTGAGAAGACTTTTTGTTTCTATTAATCAATGAATATCTTATCATGTATTTTTATCAATAATAGTACAAAACTATTTTAATTATATTCATTTTCTCAAGTTATGGTAGCCGATAACTGTAGGAACTTTCGAATTGTATTTTATCACAATATATTCTAAATGTGCTTTCTCTCTATTTTTAAATTTGCAAATTAAATTAAATTTACCAACAACTTCTATTTGGCTTCCTCCATATACACCTAATACTTTTTGTGTCTCCTCAAGATTAGTTTGTACAGAGCACAAATTTATCAAATATTATTGAAATAACATTGCATTGCAATTGAAATAACAATTAGCAATAAGCACCTGCATCTAAATTTGCATTAACGTATTTTATGGTCATTTATGTGAATTGTGTTTAAAGTAAAATTAAATTCAACATTATAAGATATAAAGTTTTATTATCTTGAATTTATAATCATATTCATTATATGAAGTATTTATTTTTACTTTCTCGCTACGGAGTAGAGAGAAAGTTATGTAATGCGGGGTGAAAAAACAAGGCGAATTTTCAGCAGAAAAACTTTTATTACCAAAAAGTAGATAAATCCAGTTGCTAAATTTAGAAAAAAATTCTCTAAGACATGGTGTAGCCAGAACCCATGTTCTTGACACCGAAAAATCGAATGGCGACAAAACGTTTGTCTTTCCGTCTGTCTGTGAACAATGCTAGCCGCTAAACCATTCAGCCGATTTTCTCCAAAATTGATATTAGAAATATTTATATAAATATTTTTCGAAAATTGCAAAAGTTCAGCATTTTTTCGGCGTCTTTCTACAACTAAAATATTAAAGACAGAGATCTTAATGAAAGACGTTTCTTAAAGATAGATTTTGAAATATGGTCGAGTACAAATTTTCAAAAATTTCAGTAGTTTTCTCGTAACTTTTTGCGAAATTACGGACGAGAAAGTGCGTGCTGTTTTAGCACCACGTAGTGTAGAGAAAGTTACTGAATACTTAGAGAAAATGTGATTTTCGGCAGAAAAAATATATTGTAGATTCCCGATATCGAAAAAGGTTAATTATTTTTCCTATATAAAATGCATTCTTCCTCTAACATGCTATATAGTCCGAATAATAATAATAATAATAATAATAATAATAATAATAATAATAATAATAAGAAGAAGAAGAAGAAGAAGAAGAAGAAGAAGAAGAAAATTGTCTTTATTAGTGGCGAGACTCAGGCCATTAGGCCTGCTCTTCTGCCTAACCACTGAAACCACCGCCTGACCATGACACTGAAAAATTAATTTATTAATTATTAATTTATTAAAATTAGTAAATGTCTGTTCATCAGTAAACGTTAGTGGCTAAATCGTAAGCAGAATTTTCACCAAAATTGATATTTCCCAATCGCGGCCTCTTCAATACAATCTGTTTTTTCAAAATTATATCTTTAAATGAGGGCTTTCAAAATATGAATAGTGTTCGTAAAATTTTGAGTGAAATATGGGCTATATTTAAAAATTTTAAAAAACAAGTTTCCTCAAAATCCGCTCCAGATTTTTTCTTCAAACTTTTTGTGCGGAGAGTGCTAAATGCGAAAGTAACATGACATAAAGCCATTTCGATGTATTCATTTGATTTTTCAAAATCTACACATAGGTCATTTTCTAAATATCTTACACGTACAGTTATTAAATAAGAAGCTCGTAAACATCAGGAGCATTTCCTATACGTTATTGCATTTATAAACACAAGTGCTTCAAATGGGTTCTTATGACGCTTCTCAAAAACTCAGAACTTCTCTGCGAAAATATGCTCAAAATTGCCAGTTTTCAGAAACGCTTAAACGATAGTTTCCCAAGAATGGCTCCAAATTTTTCAATGGAAATTTTGATACAGAAAAATGCTTTACTTTTATGTATCATTTTAAGGACATATTTCAATTCTACTTAATAATAGAATAACTCCTAATGGGGACTGAAAAATTTCGAAAATGTGAAAGAATGTTGTTTGGGGGCTGATAGGTAGCATCGGGGACAAGGGTGGGGTAATACCGAAAAGCTAGACTAAAGATATTGTGAGAGAAAGTCTGTGCCATTCTGTAGCACCACTAGTTTATTCTGAAAATCAAAACTTGGAAGTAGCATAATGAATTATTTGTTTCATTTTCGATTTTATTAGTATAGAAGTACATCTCTTTAGAAACATCTGCTATTGATACCCATAAAAATCTCTATCCAGAAATAGGCAGCGTTTATTGCCATCAGCTCATCAAAGGGTGAAAGTAAATTTTACATGCAAGAGTAAAAATTGCCTATCCCGTGATTCACTGTGCCCTACCTTCCCCAACATGTCAACATAGTGAAAGAATATGCAGCGATGCTAAGGCTTGATGATTAGGGAGAGGCTGTTTTAGGCGGTACAAAATCTTGAAATATGCCTTTATCTTGAAATATGCCTTTATGACTTAAAATTTCTTAAATATTCCCTTTAACATGCAATTAAAATTAACCATATTTTATTTTCTCTGTAAACCTTTTTTTGATAAAATTCAGAAGAAGCATGCCTGGAATTAAAATGTATACTTTTTGTGCAAACTTAAATCAATTCTACTTAATAATAGAATACCCTACATCGCGAGAGACATATTGAAGTAAATATTCATGGTAGTGAAATACATGGTATGTCTTGCTGAATTTCTTCTGACTGGTTAAAAAAAAAATGGTATCAAGATATATCCTACATTTGCTCAAGTATTTTCTTATCTATAGAAAACACAAAAACCCAAACTGTGACAAGCTCCTTCGAATCAATGAACGTTCACTAATGAATCGGATCTATGAAAATATTAAACGGTTTTACACACATTTTAACGAAATATGCAAAATATGCGCCTATAATTACACGAATATGCACCAACAGGAAAAAACAGCCAAATATCCACTAACCTATTCACAGCGTCATATTCTAACCAAGTGTGAGGAAATTTCAATTACCTATGCACTGAAGCAACGGACAAAAATACGCAAAATCATACAAATCCGCTCCCTAGTGATGAGTCTGTTGCCTGTGCCGACGCGTCGCGACGCTGCTGCCCGCGTCGCGGCCGTGTTTGTCAGGAGCGGTTCTGAGCTCTAGGCTCTCGACAGGGCCGCGCCCCTCTGCCTGCTGCTGACCTCCCGGGGCTCACAAGCCCCTCTGTTTGCCCACCGCCGTCGCTCCTCGGTCAAGTTGAAATGGCCGCTCCGTGCGTGGATGTATGCACATCCTCGGCTCATCAGTCACTCAATGTTGTGTTTGCAAAATATCGTGGTCCCTCTGGACGTCAATGGACCTCAAAACACGTTGCCCTCGATTTATCGACTCCTACTCCGGACCTGATCTGCCTCTTCAAATCTTCATTAATTGAAGGTATGATTTAAAATGGCAATTGAATATTGTTATTAATGAGGGCATGCCAATCGTTAAATACTTCGGAATATCGATTAAGTACTTTTATTTAATAAGACTTATTAACTATATTAACTAGAGGTGTGATAGAATGGCACAGACTTTCTCGTATTAGTTTCCAAATCTCTTTAGTCTGGGTTAGCTTTCCCGTATTGCTTCACTCTCTTTCCAGTTTCGAAAGATTGCAGTATTTAGTGAAAAAATTTTCAGAAAATCTTAAACAGATCATGCATGACGAAGGGGGGGGGCGCAACAATATGTTTTCTTGTAAATAATTTGAAAGGGTAATTTGTTTATTTAATATCTCAACAAGTGTTTGAATTTCTGATATTTAAGTTGTTATTGTTTGGGAATATTTACGTGTTTTGATGCCACATTTGAAATATTTATTAAAAAAGATTTTCGATTAACCGAAAAAATGTGAACTTTTGCAATTTTCAAAAAATCAGAATTTTAAAGAAAACGAGATCCGAACAAATTTTTGGAGAGTTATCCATGCTATCCAAGAACAAAGTTTAATCAAAAAATTTGAAGCATTTTTTATTAATGTTCGAAAATGTTGAGGCTTCATGTAACCCCAATAATCAAAATGACGCTCGTTTCACATTCGTAGAGCTTCGATATCGTCCCTGACTAGAAAATATCAATTTTGGAGAAAATGATCTGAATGGTTTTACGCTATTTTTACCACAGACACGGTAGGATTGACGGATGGACACACACACTGTGGTTTGCCGTCAATCGAGTTTTCAGTGTCAAGGGCTCACAAAATGTGGAGACCGTCTACACAACGTGTTAGAGGAAATAATTTACTATATAAAGGGGCAAGATTTTCACTTTTTCATTACTAAGGCCCGGCAATAAGAGTTTTCTGTCGAAAAATCGCCGATTTCCGAAGCACGATTACAATAGTTTATCTTCATACGAAGTAAGACAAGAAAGTAAAAATTGTACAATAGAGTATAGCATTGACAAAAGGGTGAGAACAAAACCGTATACCTTTTGAAAGAGTACTTGTATTTTTAAAAGAGTGCGTCTGGTAGCCGTATGCTATTGGATATGTGGCAAACTGCCATAATAAATCCTAAATATTATCTATCATCAATCAATAATCTAGAATGAACAAAAAAATCTAAATGCGAATGACTATTTTGAACTGCATTCAACTGTTGGAGTGTTTGAACGATGTGTTACCTGCAGGTAATCGGTCGTGGTTTGTTGGACGAAGCTTTGCAGAAAAGCCTTCTGCGTCAAACTTGTGGGTAGTCTTCTCGGTGAAATCTGCGATCTGGTGCTGGAGTCTGCGTTCAGTCTTTTATAAGCCCTTTTGCATCGCGTCGTGCGCAGGGATTCCCCAGCTGTTGAATTTCTTTTCCTGAAAGCCGCAACTTCCTGCGGGCGTTCTCCTTAAGGCCTCATTCACAATGCAAACTTAGAGGGAAACGTAACGTAGCCGCAAAACCTAGAAATGAGTTATTAAGCGGGGCCATTCACAACGTCCTGACGAAACCGTAGATGTAAATTCGTAAGCTGAAGAGTTCACAAGTACGAAGCTTTTATGTTAAGTTTATACAGGAATTCTTTGGAAGACCAATCAGAGAGCAGTATGAAAGACGCAAATGCACTACGAAATTCGCAAGAAGCAAAACAAAGGTCTATTTCAGTTCAGGCAACCCCATCTACAGTAAGTGTAGATGATGTTGGTTCAAATAGTTTGTGGTTATGTTATTTCAATATAGTTACATAGTAAACTAGCTTGCGAACGGTTTTGATGCGAATAGTGAATTCAAAGCAAAAATTAGGGCCATTTTTCTTGTGAATTTGACTTGATATGGCAAAAAAATATTTTAGTGCATCAACTGATGTCACTACAGCGCCTCTGACTGGGAGGCCCTAGGTTCGAGTCCTGACGGCGGCAGGATTTTCGACACTAGCTTTTCAGCTAGGTCGAATTCAGTCGCTGTCTGGAGGAGAATTCTAGCGGCCGGCTGCTCTGATCGGTAGTTTTCCGTGGTTTCTCCGATCAACACCAGGCGAATGTCGGAGCAGTACCCAAACAAACGGGCCACGGACCGCGCGCGATCTGTTCTTCCTCTTCCTTGTCCTATCCTCTCCCCTTACACACACACTAACACTAACATGCACTACACGACCACATA
The DNA here is from genome assembly GCA_011170035.1 of Teleogryllus occipitalis. Classification (NCBI taxonomy): domain Eukaryota; kingdom Metazoa; phylum Arthropoda; class Insecta; order Orthoptera; family Gryllidae; genus Teleogryllus; species Teleogryllus occipitalis. Next base: position 246,452 of record BLKR01001710.1, on the reverse strand, counting down.
TTCCGGGAGATCGGTCGGGAGCTTAGAGGCTGTCCCGGCTGGGGCGGTGCCCCCCTGGTGGGAGAGTCCTGGTTGAAACCCCACTGGCCGACGGTAGGTCGGCGCCGGATCTCGCCATCCAGCGAGGGAAGATTACCACCATCTCCCGAGAAAAAACATGCACTAACTAACGGGAGTAATGACCAGAGCAGTTGACGCACCCGGAAAAATCAATCAAGCGAATAAAATAATTACGTTCGACGAGTTACTTATGAATTTGGTACAAGAGATTCCTTGTTTATAAAATAAAATAAATGCAAACACTAATACAACAGCTACTCGCATATATTATATAAAGACAAATCGATAGGAAAGTCAAAGAAAAAGCTAGAAATCGTGGTGTAAAATATTTCCACCATGCTAGAAACGATTCGAGCAAGCATCAATACATTTTATTCTGATTGGTTCAGGCAAAACATACATTTAGCTCACTACGTCATTGTGAATGCTTGTTTTTACGTGTAAGTTTTACTGCTAAGTTTATGGCATTACTTTACGTTTAAGTTTTCATTGCGAATAAAGCCTATACCTAGCGCACAGAGAGACGAGACGGACACGAATTTTTAAAGGTTCATGGCGTGGTTCACTGTAAAGGTGCGAGCACTAGGCCGTCACGGTCACAGAGAAGGTGAACCGCACCTTCCGCCGTTTGCAAAAAGGTCGATGGAAAGATCTTCTGGACATGCCGACGTGTCGTTCCATTCGTAACAATGACGTCATTTGCACGAGTATCAAGTCGAGACGGTCTTCCCACTGTTTCAGTTACGAGGTTAAGTGAAGCGCTTTTTTATTATTTTTTTTTTTATTTTAATTTTTATTTTTTTCTTCTAGTTAGACATTTCTGTCTCTCGAAGAGTTTGAAAATGGTACAATTTATATTATAACATGTTGGATATAGCCATCCATAGCAAGGAGTATTCATTCCTACTCGTGAACATTGTCTAAGTTTCGAAGGTTTGTTCAGGCTTCAAGGTTTGGTCTGAGGTGTAAAGTTAAAAGTTAAGGTAGCGCTAGGAAGGGTATAAAAATCAAGTCACGGTGGTCTTGGTCTATCCTTAGGAAACCTTGATTTAAAACGGGGCCATGAAAAAAGCACGACGGCCCAGATTAAATATTGTGGAACAGGGTGAAGAGTAAAGATTTTGATAGAAATGGTCGGCTATTGTACTTGTGATCGTCTATTGGCAATATATTTAGCTCGCAATGAATTTGCGAATTTCGAATAAACCATGGTGCCTTGAGGGTCTTTCTTAGAAACTTATTTTGGAATGCAAGTAACTTTTGGAGGTTACTGGGTGCTACGCCACCCCATACTCGACATGTATAGGTTAGAGTGGGTTGAATAATTGATTTGTACAGTAATATTCGGCTTGCTGCACTAATGGCAGATCGAGAGTTAATTAAGGGGAACATTTTTTATGTTTTAACCAAGGCTTTATTAGCAGCTGCGTGGATGTGGGGTTTTCACGTTAGTCTTTTGTCAAATAATACTCCTAGGTACTTCACCGGTGAAGAGGTCCAGGGGATGAGATTCCCCTTGATGTTTAAGTTCGGGGGATTTTTCGGTCGGCGTAATGTGAATATCTTTACTTGGCATTTAGTATGATTTTGCTTTATTCTCCAATTCTGAGTCCATTTAATATAACTGTTTAGATCGTTTTGAATATTCTCCTTCGCTATTATGATATCGCTATGAGAGGTGAATAGTGCAATATCGTCAGCGTACAAAACACCGTTGGAGTCGCCTTGTATTGGAATGTCGTGACTGAAAAAGGTTAAATAGTAAGGGAGAGAACTGAACTCTGTGGTACTCCTGCGGCATTAGTATGTGTGGTAGATGTGTCTCTGTTGACTTTCACTACAAACGATCTGTTCGTGAGGAAACGTTCCGTGATCTTTAGTAGGTATTCGGGTATACCTAAAGTTAGCATTTTGTATAGGAGGCCTTGATGCCAAACTCTGTCACATGCCTGACTAACATCAAGAAAAACTGTCAATGTATGTTTCTTTTGGTGAAAACCGTTATCTATGGCTTCAGTGATACGCAATAATTGATGGGTGGTAGAATGGTTTGGTTTGAACCCGAATTGTTCCGATGATTTGCTTTTATATTGTTGATACATTTTATTAGTCTTGTATGGATTAGACGTTCGAAGATTTTTGATAAAATTGGAAGCAGACTGATAGGTCTAGAGTTTTCATCTGTCCTTGGATTTTTCCCCTGTTTGCAGACTTGTAAAATTACAGCTCTTTTCCAAGCGGTCGGAAAATAATTGCATCGTAAAGATACATTAAATATTGCGGTTATAGCCGCTATAGTCGGTTTGGTCAGCATTTTGATGCAGACATTGTTAATACCGTCGATACCCGGAAATTTTCTTAATTTTAGAAGTTTAATCACTGATATGGTTTTCGAAGAGGAAATGAATTTGATGGGAAGTGCCGCAATAGCGATATTAGTACTGAGGTAATTTAGTATTTCCGTATTAAATTGTAAATCGGAAACGGGATGCGTTATATGAAGCGTGTGGAGCAATCATGAATGTGTCCAATTTATTTATATTGACCAGAATTATCCCGAGTTGTACACATATTACGTTTTTTTAATGAATTACCTAACACTCGGAAGCGTAATTTAGTTGGTTAGCTAAAGGAGCTGTATCAAGGAGTGACATTTGCCTAATTTAAAATACTATAAGTAGCTGTGCAGTATTAGTGAAACTTGAATAGTGAATACACTGTACGGATAATGAAATTATACTGCACAGTGAATAAATTATACTATATTTTGAAATGATAAGTTAGTTCATTAATCAATGTAAATTATTTTTATGTGTCTAATTTGTGTAAATTATTGTCTTATCTGAGCGGATTATTTTTCTAAGTTTCTAAATCAAGCAAAGCAATTATGATTCTGTCCCTTAGATCATTTCTAATGTTCCGAATTTTTACAAAATATTTACCAAAATATTTACTTTTTTTATATAAAAATGGATGTTTGTAGGACCACAGCAGTGAACTCCCGACACCGTGTGACCGATCTTCATGGAAGTTGGCACATTTAGGCGTTTTTTCTATGACAAAGTTTTGACAGAAGTTCTTTGTAAGGCCCAACTTGACATGAAGTGGAGGCAAAATAATTTCATGAGATTCAACGAATAGAATGTTTTTTCACCTTTTCCTTCGCAGTAACATGATTTATTATAGGCTATTCCTTCACTATATACTAGTTTTTTGTGTCTCGGCTGTTTCAAAGGCACAAAAAACTGCAATATTTCGAGAATACACCGTGTAAAACTGTGAAGAGTGCAACAACTTTTAAATCACAGCAAACTTGCCATTCATGGTTTATGTTTAATTTTCTGTATCAGCAAAGTCATGGTTTCATACGTTTCTTTCACGTTTACTGTATTAGTCAAAGGCACCGATGAGTTCGTATTGCCATTATGCAATAGTAGGGGCTACTGCTTTCAGACTGGTTTTACTACAGTCAATAAATAGTCGCCACACCAGAGGGTTATGTAGTATACCCAGTGGCGTAACTACCGCGGTTGCAGCGGATGCAGTGCGGTGGGGCCCCCGACCACAAAGGGCCCCCATTTGAGGTCTTTTTTTTGCTTGTTCATTACAGTTGAGAACAAAAGGTAATTATTATTTATGGTATAATTTTTTTAAATGAAAAATAGGGATGCAATATTTTTCAATTAAAAAAAATAAAATCTGTAACTGTAATCTGTAGCTGTAAAATCTTTGGTAACGACTTTACGGGGCCTCCATTATTTTACGATATTTTGGTCCTCAAATCTTACTATCAATCATTTGTTTTTAACACGATTGATAAAGAAATTTAATGTACTGCAGTTATAGAAAACTTTCGTTGTTTCTTGCTTTCATGTCTTTAAATGGGCCTACCTGAGAGTCTCGTTATTAGTAATTTATAACTTTTTGACGTAACATCTAATTGAAAGGATTTATATGTCGCTTATGGATCCCATCTAGGGGCCTCAGTTCTAGATGTTTAATCTAATTACTAAGCATAAAAATTGTGATATTAACAAAACGTGTAAAAACGTTACATATACTGAATAAAATATTTTCCAATTTATTTCATTTTTAAGTACGTGCACCGTAAAGGCAACATTTTTTGACTCGAATATAAGAAATTTTTAATAGAACCCAGCGATTCTGTAATAATGAGAGTACACATGTAATGAAAAAAATTGCAATTTTCACTGTACATCACGTCTCAACCGTAAGCGTTTCATCCATTTTTGCGTTTACGTATTATCTATTTTTTATATACATGTTTTATCCAAACGCGTACTGTTTGTCGAACACAATTTAAAGAAATAAATCGAGACGTTTGAGTTTGTCTTCCAAGTTGTGCTGCATTCACGTATCTTGAACACGACCAATGCTGTTTCACAAAATCTCCAAAAGTCTGATTTTGATCTGTGGCAAGCCCGAGATCTGATTGAAGCAGCCCGGAAAGATTTAACGGAATTTAGAGGTGATTTCGACAAAGCCAAATCCGATGCAGTAAAGCTGGCAGCCGCATGGGGTGTAAAACCGGAATTTTGTGCGAAACGGGTTAAAAAGACGAAGCGCTATTTTAACGAACTTTGCGAAGACCAACGTCTGTCTGACGGCGAGAAACAGTTCCAAGTAAATGTTTACTATGCGTCTTTGGATATTGTAGTCACTCAATTGAGACACCGATTTGTCGGCTTGAATCAAATTGTCGATTCGTTCGCCATAATTCAGCCACAGAATTTATTGGAGTTTTCTGAAGAAGAACTTGCGAAGCGGTGCGAAAAGTTCATTGAAATATACCATGACGACGTAACCGACCAACTGTTATCCTTGCGAAGCTGTCTGAAAGATCAATTATCGAAAATCCGTTCCATCAGGGAGTTGACAAACTTGGTTCTGATCGAGTATTTCAGTCTCTCGGCTAGTTTCCCGGATGCGTGTTCCGTACTTTTACTTTTCTTGACAATTCCCGTGACAGTTGCAACGGCAGAGCGATCATTCTCGAAATTGAAGATGATCAAAAATTATCTTCGAAACTCGATGGAACAAGAGAGGTTGGCGGACTTGAGTATTTTGTCCATAGAGAACAAGGTAGCCAACTCCTTGAGAGCGAATCTGGACGAAATTATCAATGCGTTCGTTAAAACGAAAGTCCGGAGGGTTAGATTCTAAGTATGTAATCCTTAAAGTGTAAATAGATAGTCCTGAAAATGGAATTAAAAAACGTTCGAAATAAACAAATGAAAACAGTGTCTATTTTTGGGGGGGGGGGGCTTGTAAACTGGGGCCCCCGACCAACCATGCATCGGGGCCCCGGGTGGGATCGTTACGCCACTGAGTATACCTGCTGCATCATTACACCATTGATACCTCTACAAACACACATTGAATTCTGCATGTTGAAATATTGAGCGAAGAATGTACTTCTAGAATTAAAACAGAACGTTTGTCCCTGGAGCTAGAAAGTTCCGTTGATGCAGCCTCGCCCCCAAGATTTCAGCTTGCCCTTTCAAAAGTTTGAGATCGCGAACCAAATAGTGAAGGTCCTTTAGATTCCCATTTCCCGTCCCTTTTACATATCAGGAGAAAATTTAAAGGATCCTTTACTTGGAGTGGTTTTTGATAAAAAAAATCCTATATTATCGAGTGATCAAACGGCATACAAAAGAAATATGACGTCACATTTTTTAAGACTAACGATGATTAAACGTGAAAATATATTGTGAACTTATTTAGACCTTCCATTGGCATCATGTCCTCATATAGATGTAAAATAATATTGAATTCTGAAGTATTTCTTATTTGTTTTAAATCTCTGAAAATTCACCAGTACTATTTTAGATTCTGCCAATAGAAAATGTGATGCAATAGAGAAAAAAACTGGTTTTACTAGTGAGTTCAGCACCAGCCCCCATTAGGTAATCCACCCATTTACGAATCAGATGAAGAAAAAAGGTTTATGTTTGTGGAGTAGTGTTGTTGTTGTTGTTGTTGTTGTTGTTGTTGTTGTTGTTGTTATTAATAATTATAATATAATTATTATTATTATTTTGCGTTTCACCACCTGATCACAGTTGCCAACTCCATGTTGCAACCTCCATAGCTACTTAGCAGAAATACTGAATCAAACGATGTTTGACTGTTCAAAGAATTAACTGCCCCAGCTGGGAATTGAATCTGGATCTCCCATTATCTGCCCAGTTGCTCTAACTAAAATCTACTATCTGCCTCCTTGAAAACAATGGCTCTGCAGAATTTCTGAAGTCTGTTCTAAGCAATGAAAATAGTTTTTCATTTCACCAAACCATTTCTCAACAGTATTTCTTGATTTCTTATTTTTTTACAGTAATTCTTTTCTGTTTTATGGGGTGAATAAATTTTGCATGAATGCCAAAGTAGAAGCTACTCAAAAATCTCTCATGAAAATGCTCATCTTTAATTTTTTGTTTTAATATTGACACATGGAAAATCTGAGAACGATGTGCCATACATCATCTTATCAAAGATGAATGAACATGAATTTAATTATTCATGGATAATATCATTTTTTATTTTAATAAAATAAAACAATATTCTTGATTATCAATGAGGCATTGTACACTTACACATTTAATGATGAAACACACTTATAGTGGTGCCCTTCATCATTTTCAACATATGAATATGGGTTCAATCTATACAACCAATCAGTTCTCTATAAACATATTTTCAAATACATTCTGGTCTTTTGTGGCTCTGCTTCTAACGATAAGCATATTGATGAGTTTTCCTTTTCTCCAAAATATTTTACACTAATTGTTTTTACATTTTCTCAATTTTCCAATCTCTCAAAGGTTACATTGATATGAGATTTTCATAATATTATAGAAGATCAAAAACACTTTGTAAAGACATTTTCAAGGAAAATTTTTAAGCTATTTTTTGAGAAAATTTACTTTAAATGTCTAAAAATGTAAAGAAATTTGTCCTAATTTCATGAGAGCTTATTTAAATTTTTCAGGAAATTTGTAATGACTCAAGAACCTAAATATTTTTTTAACATTTTAAGCATTTATTTATAGTCTTTTTGTGGTATTGACATTAATCATTGAACCATTTCTCCTCTACTGTTTTAATACGAAAAACATTATAGCAAATATCTACCAACGGAAGGTCAATATCATATATTATTTTTTCTGGATCATTTCCACTTTCCAGAATCATGCTTGTGTTTTTATTTTCTTGACCTATTTTCACTTGATTCAGCAGTACTCTAAATATTTTTTGACACCAACCAGTGGTTTGTAATAGTTTTTCCAAGCCAACAGCTACATATATTTCTTTAATCCTTGTATCTAACTCATGATATGCTTTTATAGCATGCTTATGTTCTAATAACAAATCAAGTATCATTGAGACTACTTTAATCTGAAAACAGAAAGAAATTAAAGTGAAAGAAAAAGAATTAGAAAAAATTATGAATTATTACAGTAAACAAAAAAAAGTAAAATTAGTAGTATCTTATTAGCACCACTCACTAGTATTCTGTGATTCACCCAATTTCTTTCAAACAGCTCCGAGAAAATCAACAACCCATCACTTTTAACAAACAATGCCTGTGCATCAGGAAAATTTTTTGTAAGGTATTCCAGAGAATAGAGAGAATGGATTTGAACATCAGAGTTTGTATCATTCAATACTCTCTTTAAAAGAATAGGAATTGCTCCTCTCCTTAAAGCTGTTATTTGCACATTTGGACAACTTCGTAAAGCCCAAGCTAAAACATGGGCTGATTCTTCATGGAACTCAGGCAGCGAACTATTCAGCATGGGAAGCACAATATCTGAAACACTTCAATAAACAATAAAAAATTCTTTATTTCTTGAAGTGGAATCTCTGATTAAATACCAACTTATAAAAAGATGTAACAAACCCTTTTAATTTATTAAATAGTTTTGCGTTCTTGAAGTCAAGCACTAAATATTCTAAGCATGACAGGATCAAAGACATATTTTCTGACGTGTATTCATTATTTATCCACAATTTTTTTAATTCAATAGTGAGGTTGCGGGTAATTTGTTTTTCGGTTGCTTTACTTATATTTAGTTCCTGAAGTACTAACTGGCAAGACTCAGATTTGTTCCTGTTTGCATCCACTAGCTGTAAAAAAAATTTAATAATGATTATAATAGTTAAGTGTTATAAATCAAGTTCTGTTCCAATGTGAAATAAATGACCTGCTTAAAAATGCCTTTTTCATTGGCTTGAAGTTCTGAAACCATATAATTAAGAGCCACCAAAAGTTCTCCAGCCTCCTGTTCTTCCTCATCATCTTCGTCATCATCGTTTTCATCATCAGGATCAGCAGCACTATTTTCCTTTGTGTCAAGAATCTTAGTTCGTGACTTCAAAGTTGAATGTGGCAAATTACTTGTTTCTCTTTCTTTTAAATCAGTATCAATGTAGGATACTTCTGATTGCTTGTCATCTGTGAACACTACTGTACATCAAATAAAAATATCAATGATTTTAAAAGAAAATTAATACATAATTTGAAATATTTTTTTGTAGTTATAAAGTCTACTTTATAAAATACATAATATACCTAATATTATTGTACTTGCTTGTAGACGACATAAAGAATCTTTTTTATTTGTCTCTTCAAGTTCATTCAAAATTGATTTGTTCCTGTTATTAACAATCAAAATAAATGCAAATACTCAATATAGGAATTGCAATTATCCAACTGACACTTCACAATAACCCCTTTCTTTACAGAAAGTCATGAGTGAAGGAATGTTTTAGTTAAATATTAGTTTTATAATTTCTTGAAAATTGATTTCCCCTCTATTATTTTTCAATTGAAAACTAGTTTTGCTCACTTCTCTAGCTTGGGGTATCAAAGCAAATGGCCAGTGTCTTGAAGAAACATTAATGAATTTCATATCATTTCTAGACTTCAATCACAATCAAAAATGTATTTAAATGAACAATAATTTAGAGTAACACACAGACAACAAAATTATATTGGAAGTCTCATAAGATGATTGTTATACAGCTTCTTGTATTCTCAACCACAAGTAATTAATTATCAACTTCTAATAGAAAATTAGTCAAATATAAATTGACTAGCCGAAAGAAGATATTATTCGTCCAATGTCTCATTAGTAAATGGATAATTATCATTATACATTCTCTTTCTCTTAAGTACTATAAATTATTATCGATTCTCTTTCAATTTATCTGGTGCTTCTCCTACAAAAACAAACAATCAGAAACTTTCCAGATTGGAGTTAAATTAGAAACATCTCTTTCTTACTTTCCCAAAGTGGTTGTAGGTTAAGGCATGTAAGACAAGCTGAATGAAAATTTTATTTGTCCAACATGTCATTAGTAAATGAATCTTCATACATTTTCTTTCTCTCAAATACTATAAATCATTATCGATTCTTTTTCAATTTATCTTGCACTCCTCCAACAAAATCAAACCAACAATCAAACATTTTCCAGATCTTAGTTAAAATAAGATACCTACATCTCTTTCTTACTTTCCCTAAGAGTTTGTAGGATAAGGCATATTCATCATTGGGGATCTTCCTTAGGGTTCATGTATGTACATGATCAAGAAATATTCAAATAAAAATGTGTTTATGATTCTGATTATCTTACCATGATTTACATATTGCAATCCTCGTAAAAAATTAAAAACCTGGGCAGTTAACTGTTCTAAAAGTGGCATCGTTTCACAACCCAAGTCAATGGGAGATAAAACATTTAATCTTGCCATACTAATAAATTAATAATATCATCTAATAAACTGTTTTCATCATTGTCCCTGCTATGCATGGACCAAAAGTCCATTGATTTGAAAGTTTCTAGTTTATGTTAGAAGTATATTTTATTCAGCCAATATATAACTGATAATTCAAAATAATGATAAGCTGTCCTACATTCAACTTTTTAGTTTAATTTTATTTCATAAAATATTTAATAAACATGTCTATATAATATATATTTTACCAGCTGAACCTGTGCATGTGGTTTATTGTCTGATGATTTTTTTTTGAAAAACTAGCCTTTTTAAAAGGAAATTCTATTTATTAGAGTTAGGCATATTTTTGATTTTGTTTTATATTTACATTTACAGTTAGTTCAGAAATTTCTTACCGTAAATAAAAATGACAATAGAAAAGTTGTAATAGAAAATTATTGTATTTACTGAATTTTGAGTACGTATTTGAAGTATTTTAAATACATATGTAGGCCTATTTAGCAATTCAAAACTTAATGTATTTTGAGCATGTATTTAAATACTTAATTACAAAGTAAGTTGACAAAGTATTTAAATATGAAATTTAAAGTATTTTGCCCATTTCAGCTCATGTCATTAAAATCCACAAGTCTCTACAAGTCCATTTACTGTTCCTGGCCTTATTATATGTTGCCACTCTTCATTTTCTACATATTACCATTCTGTAATTTGCTAGTAATGTTTGCTGCTGATGTCTTAGAAACAAACCTTTTGAGAAATTTGATACTGTGAAGGAGATTCAATGCCTTGAAATTTATGAATGCCTTAATTTATCCCTTTTTCCTTTCTTTGGCCTTCTCATCACAAAAAAGCAACAAAGTTAGGTAAAGATGATTACACAAAAAGATAGTAAAAATATAAATTTATAAAACAATTAGTGGTCCAACAGAATGGCACGCTTTCTCTTACTAGTTAGTTTTCTAATTTCTTTGGTCTGAGCTAGCCTTTCAATCTTGCCCCATCCTCTTGTAACTGCCATCTATTGCCAGAAAAACTTTATTTTAAAAAAAATTCTCAATTTTTCAGTTTCTTAATGGTAGATTAAAATATTATTTTAATAATATTAAAGAAGAGTAAAACCTTGATCTGCATGGAAATTTTTGTTGAAAAATTTGGAGCTGTGTTTAAGAATATATCATTTAAGAATTAGAGTAAATGCGAAATTTGAAGATCTTTTATTTAGAAAACTTTTGAGTTTTTGAAAAACTTCATTGGAAGTCATTTGAAGCACTTTAACTCATAAATGCAAAAGTCTTTACAAATCGCTGGATATGTGCATATTAATGGCATTAGAGATATTTCAAAAAAATTATATTTTGGTAATTTTTTAACGAATACCCCTAAATGAACTTTATTATCAAACAGTGCAATTAGCTCTATCCAAATGAGAAGTTTGAAGAAAAAAATATGGAGCCATTTTTGAGAAAATGACGTTTAAATATTTCTGAAAATGCAGAATATTGAGCTCGTTTTCACAGAAAACTATTGAGTTTTCAAGAAACTTTATTAAACATTATTTAAAGCATATGTACTCACAAATACAGCAATATAAAAAAATTGCTGTTAATGTATATATTAACAGCGTGAGAGAAGTCAAAAAAATTAATTTTTATAATTTTTGAAAAAAAGAACAGAGCAATATGACATGAAGTCATATAGAGTACACTATCCCATTTAGCACTATCTCTACCAAAAGTTTAAAGAAAATATTTGGAGCCGTTTTCAAGAAAATTTTATTTTTGATTTTTTTTAATATGGCACGCAATATTGAGCAAAAACCTACTAGAATTTTCAAAACAATGTACATGGCCTTTATGAGAGAACTAAATATGGAGAAAGAAGTTTACTTGATGGATAAAACTTTATCTTCAATTTTTGTAGTTGTAGAAAGACGCCGGAAAAAAGTCAACCTTTTGAAATTTTCGAAAATTCAGAGTTAAAAGTGAAAAAAGGACATATGCTATCTTTATAAGCGTATTTTACTCGATTCTTAAAAAAAAAATAAAGAAAAGGTTGGAGCCACTTTTGAAAAATTTTTGAAAAAGTCCCAGGGGCTTCATGTAAAACACTCCCAAATTTTACAGAATGTTTTTCAAAATCGCAGCGCTTCGAGTCGAGCAAGATCGACCGGAGATTATCAATTTGGAAACAATCCTACGTATGTTTTAGGTGCTAGAAATGTTCGCGGACGGACGGACGGACGGACGGGCGGGCGGGCGGGCGGGCGAGCGGACGGACGAACGAAGACAGACAGACATTTTGAAAAAAACAAACGTTTTCGTTATCAGGGGACTCCTTAAAATATGCATTTCCGTTGATATCTCGAAATTGATTTTCCGCAGCATTACATAATTTCTCTATACTATAGTATAGAGAAATTATGTAATGCGGTATTACTCCGTATATACGTACTTACGCGAGAAATTAACTAGTGGTGCTCAGTAGCGGCTAGTGCCCCATCAGACTGAAGGTTGCACCTCCATCGAATGAAGGAAATGTAATTTCCAAACTTCAAAATACGAATATATAATAAAAATGTAATAAATTCAAATCAATTAAAACTAAGTAAAATAAAAGTCTATATGGAAACGCTACTTACATTATTTTATGTGTCTTGTCCGCGTAAGGTATACATCTCCCGCGCACATGGTTCTGGATTTGATTTCCACTGGGCATTTAAGTTCGACTCCAGCACATTGCAACAAACACTATTGCTTCGACACGTTTAACATTAATAAAATTATTTTATTTCGGAAACTACCCTGATATATTTGGCAATAATGAAACATCTTCGACACATATTCGCATTCGCAAGAACGCTCGTAAACCGCTGGCCAGTCGCAGCCAGACTGCCTTCCGCGGGACTCATTCACAACGGCCACTTTTACACAAAGAACTCATCAAATGTACGTTTTGAATTAACAAACCTAATATCAAATGAAAACAAAGTCTCCAAATATCATAAACAATTCATTGAATATCGTCAATACTTGACTGAACTTGTGTACTTTCAATAACAAGCGAAATTCAGAAATCTACGTTGCAGCGAGTCAGACGAAGACAATATGGGTATTCCCCTCAGACTCCCTCCATCGCCTCGCAGCTCTAGACAACGCCACCTGTCTGGTTGCGCCACCAGAAGGTCGTATGTTCCCCGTGTTAAATCGAAGTGCCAAAGAGTAAATCAGTAAACCCAGTACTACAGCCACGAGCGTGATGCAATTCCTAACAAGGCACCAGACACCGGAGAGAGCGCCAGTTGAACGCTCTTTGGTTTCAGAATGACTTCACATACATCGATATTGCTACAATATCTTGAATATTGAATGCCATTAAAAGGAAAATGTATATTCCTAAATATTATATTTTCATTTTCTGGGGGTTGTGCAACCGTGCAACCTCAGCACGAGCTGCCACTGTGGTGCTACAGAATCGCATAGACTTTCTCATAGTAAAGTTTTCTAATTTCCTTGGTGTGGACTGGCTTTACGGTCTTGCCCCATCCTGTTGCCAGCTGCCATCTATCGCCGCCCAAAGTAAATTTGTTAACTACAACTATTAGGAAACTTTTCGGTTTCCTAATAGAACTTGACTACCCTTTTCGGTTTCCTGATAGTAGAGCCGAAATATTACCTTAGGTATTAAAGAAGAGTAAAACCTCGTCCTAAACGGTAATTTTCATTGAATAATTTGGAGCCGTTTTTAAGAAAATGGCGTTTAAGCGTTACTACTAAAATTTTCAAAAAATGTACCTCAGCTTAATGAAAGAACTATTTATGTACTACAAATTTCATTTGAAGGAAAAACCTCTATGTTCAAGTTTGTAGTTGTAGGAAGACGCCGAAAAAAATTCAAACTTTTGCAATTTACGAAAATTCAGAGTCAACCGTGACAATCGGACCTATGCCACATTTATAAGTGTGTTTTACTCTATTCTTACAAGAAATTTAAAGAAAATTTTGAAAATGTCCGAGGACTTCGTGCAAAGTACCCCCAAATTTTAAAGAATGTGTTTCAAATTTTCAAAGCTTCAACTAGAGCCAGATAGGTTTAGGCGCTGGTAGTATTTGCAGACGGACGGACATTTTGAATAAAAAAACACTTTTTTAGTATCAGGGGACTCCAAAACGTGTATTTCCATTGAAATCTCGAAATCGATTTTCCGTAGCATTACATAACTTTCTCTATACCACCATATTGGGGTGATGGCTCAGGGTATCAACTGATGTCACTGCAGTTCCTCTGACCGGGAGGTCTTAGGTTCGAGTGCCGACAGTGGCAGGAGTTTCGACACTAGCTTGTGAGCTAGGTCGAATTCACTCGCTGTCCGGAGAATTCTACCGGCCGGCTGCTCAGATTGGTAGTTTTCCGTGGTTTCTCCGATCAACACCAGGCGAATGTCGGAGCAGTACCCTAACAAACGGGACACGGACCGCGCGCGATCTTCCCTACCTCTTCCTTGTCCTATCATCTCTCCTTACACTAACATGCACTACACTACCACACGTGCCGGAAGACGGTCGGGAGTTTAGAGCTTGTCCCAGCTGGGGCGGTGCCCCGCTGGTGGGAGATTCCTGGTTGAGGGAAAACCCTGCTAGATGACGGTCGGTCGGCGCTGGATCTCGCCATGCAGGGGGGGAAGTGCACTGCCATCTCTCGAGAGAAAGCATACACTACACTTACGGGACTAACGATCTAAGCTGTTGGCGCGCCCGGAATCACTAACAACCAATCAATTACGTATTTTACTCCATATATGCGTACGTATACGAGAAAATAAAAAGTATTATTACGGACATTTATTTATGATATCTTTACAAGGAGAGCTAATAACCAAAACTTCCGTCTGAGTAGTATGAAGATGTGTTGGTAAATTGAATAACACCGTAATGTTCAGATATACCCAGAGAAAACACAGGCCTGGGGCTTTTGATCTAAGGGGTACAATTATTTCAACAAAAAATTTCATCCTATCCCAATTAAAAAACAGAATTCATTTCTCCATGCATCAGAAATAACTTATAGCGTTATATTTGGAATAGAAATACATTATTCTTTTTTGTAATGGAAAAGAATTCGGGACCTCAATTAAGTTGAGACTTGGTGCATGTTACCCCCCTCCCCTTCGGGACAACCATTCTGGACAACCATTTTGTGAATTTGGCATTACTGCTCAGTACTCATGCTTCCTCCAGGGCGGGATTTAAGGGTGGGCAGAGTGGGCGGCAGCCCACGGGCCGCCACCAGTTGATACATTGAAATAAATTTTGTCTTTTAACAAAATCATGCGATGGTTTTTTAATACAGTAACAAATTCATAGTTTTTGCATTTTGTGCAACATTGGTATTATATTTTTTACATTACAAAAGAGGAAATATTGTATACTTACATTTAATATTTATATAATGTCAAATAGAAGTTCAAATAATTTATTTCTGATGTCAATGCTTTAAAACTCTACATAATATCAACTTTCTTAACTCATTAAGGGTGCAGGCTTCCCTCTCTACTTTAGGGCAACGCAAAACAAAAGACATGGAACATAGGTTAAAAAGAGAAAACACAATGACACTTGAGGGCTGTATGAAGTAGTTCCATCACATTGAACTATAATTTGTTTGATTCATTATTTTGTTATTTAATTTGTCACATAATAGTATTTCACATAAGAATAATAAATAATAATAGTAAATTATATAATTATAATTTCAATTTAATTTAACAAGAAAGTAATACATTAATAAATTAAAATGTTTAAATTACTTGAAGCTGTTAACATTTACAAATACGGTTCCAGAATATTTAGATAACATGTAGACTACAAATTTATTTAATACTTCATTTAAAATATAAAATACTAAATAATTATAAATTTTTTGGTGTCGTTTTCTTCATTATTTGTAGAAAGTTTTCACTTTTTTAGCATTCTTTGAAATAGCATAACATCTTTAAATATTAATAATATAAATAGTATTCAAATAAAACAAAAACTGCTGTTGATATCTGAAGATAATGAGAAACATTCCAAAACTCGAGTCTAATGTCAAGGTTTTCGTAATAAATGTGCAAATTAGAAATTGGCATCTATGCAGAATTTTTGAACGACATATTGAACAGAGTAAAACGCAACAAACAAATTGTTCCAAAATTAATAGTTCCGTTGGAATACCGCAGTTGCTGCTCGTAAATCGCTCAGTTTTCATCGAGAAAAAACGCGACAATTTTTCACACTATGAGGAATCAGGAAGGGAAAAATCTGGGATTTCAGATTACGAGATCTCCAGGATACGTCACCCCAATGTTCGCTTAATTCCATTGGACTACGAACGTGTAGTAGAATTGGACCTTTCACCGCCTCAAAAATTTTACGTTGAAAATAACATTCCCGTGCTTGACCAGTTTTAGCGTCGTTGGATGACCGAATTTCTGCGTATGAAATCGTTTCTACACGTTTTGATTTTCTGGTTAGACTCGTGCAATTGGAGTCAGATCAACTGATGGAAGAAGCAAGACTGTTAAATCAGATTTACAAAGACTATGTCGACGAAAATCTTGGTGTCGAGCTTATTCAATTCGTAGAATTTTACAAAGAATTTGCTGCAGAAAAAGATAAATATTTAAGCCGTGAACATTTAATGTACACATTGATAATTGAAAAACAGGTACAGGACGCTTTTCCTAATTTTGAGACTATTTTGAAAATGTATCCTGTTCTGATGATCACTAATTGCACAACTGAAAGATCATTTCCAAAATTAAAATAAGTGAAAAGCAGATTTCGAACGACAATGACCCAACAACGCCTCAATGATCTCGCGCTTTTGAGCAGCAATAGCTATCTTTTAAGAATGTTAAAATTTGACGACTTGATTAACGATTTTGCGATGAGAAAAGCGCGGAAAGTTTCTCTGTAAATGTGATTAATATATGTAAAAAAATAATATATATTAAAACAGCATTATAATTTTGTAATGTACCAATAGTATACTCCGTGATATTTAATATGAACCTCTACCATTGGACCCCCCACCAAATATGTGCCCACTGGCCCCCACCTCTCTAAATCCGGCCCTGGCTTCCTCTTTAAGTTTCCGTTTTGAATACTGTTTGTGGCCAATGTGAAAATTACTAATGTTTCTGGTAAATCAAATTACTGCATAATATAATTCTTTGATGATTGTTTCTCTTGTACTAAAGCATTGAAATATTAATTAATTTATTGTTTTAAAAACATAAATAAATTATTTACGTATTTAAAGTTATTAACTGTAAATTGTTACAATCGAAATATTCTTTCATTACTTTTTTTATTAAATCTGTAAAATTATGAAGAAAATATTCAAAACTTATATGTAGTATATTCTAGAATCCTTTTAAATTGGCGCAGTACACTCTCGCTCAGAGACGTGTTTTGGGGAGGGGAGGTGAAGAGGGGGCAACTGCCCCCCTCCATGGAAGAAGTTTTGAAAAAAACATTTTATTTCGTGGATCTTCAAATTTATACAATAAACGATTTACTTTCTTCCATATTTTGAGAAGAAATTTAATAATAATTAAGCGAACATTAATTTATTAAGCTGAGTTAATAAGATACATTAATAAATTGGTGAACTTTACTTTTGTATTATAAAACGCGCGGGATAATGTTCAGCGTTACTGTGAATATTCCGTATTAATAAATTATCTTTCAATTATATTGCTTTTAAACGTTATTTACTTGGAAATTAAATAGTTTCGTACCGAAAATCACGAGTCACATCACTCGAATTAATACATACGGTTAAATAAATTATTTCCATTAAAAATTTCCTAGCGTTCTCAAATATTTCAAATGCCAAAAAATAGGTGCTATTTACGAAACAACGTTTCGTGGGTTCGCAGTGCGATAAAATCATGTTTTTTCAGCATTCCTTGTAACCTGTAGAGATGTCTAAACACGTGGCTTTTAGTAGTTTATTTTTTATTTATTTATTTTACGTCAAAAAACAGTTAAAACTGCGTATGGCGTGCCATAGGGAAAAGTGAATTGTGTGCACATTTTCAAAATTCTGTGATACCTACACTAAGTCATATACTACTTGAATTTTGAATTTAAAAAAGAACTCCCATGTTTCATCATAAAAGTTTCATTATTTTTTGAACAACAAAAATTTTCATAACAAATTTATAATAAACGTCTAAAATAAATGCACAAAACTGTTGCAGCCATTTTCAAAGTATATTCAAAGTCAATGAGATTTAAGGACAGAGAAACGGTAAATTTTAAAAAAATATTTTTAACTACAGCTCAACAATCGAAACTAGCGGTGCAGTAGAATGGCACGACTTTCTCGTACTAGTACTCGTTAGTTTTCTAATTTCTTTGGTCTGACGAACTTTACAATCTTGCCAGCTGCCATCTATCGACGCCCAAAGTACTTTTTTTCAAAGTTTTCTCAATTTTTCAGTTTTCTAATGGTAGAACGAAATATTTCTTTAGGAATATTAAATATGAGTAAAATTTCGTCCAATAAGGAAATTTTTATTGAAAACGTTGGAGCCGTTTTTAAGAAAATGGCGTTTAAGCGTTATTCTAAATGCAAAATTTGAAACAATTTTTCACAGAAATCTTTTGAGTTTTCGAAAAACTTTATTATAAGTCATTTGAAGCTCTTCCAGTAACAAATGCAGTAATGTAAACAAATCGCTAGAAAAATGCCTATTAAAGGTGTGAGTGATATAAAAAAATACATGTGTAATTTTTCAAAAAACAAAACAAACAGCAAAATGATTTATGTCAAATTTCTTAAACAGTGGAGTTAGCACTATCTGTAAGAAAAGTTAGTAGAAAATTTTGATGCCATTTTTGAGAAAATGGCATTTGAGCCTTTCCGAAAATGTAAAATTTTGAGCTCTTTTTTTCACAGAAAACGTTTCAGTTTTCGAGAAACCATATATGACATTATTTAAAGCACATTTACTCGTAAATACAATAATATGAACAAAACGCCAATGCGACGTCAGAGACAAGTAAAAAAATTGTAATTTTTGAAAAAACAAAAGTATATCGCAATGTGGCATTCATAACATCTCATAGAGTACATGCAACACTATTCGTAACGAAAGTTTAAAGAAAAAATTTGGACCCGTTTTTGACAATATCATGTTGTTTTTTTAAATTGCACATTTAGCACGCAATATTGCTGGAAAACGACTAAAAGTGTCAAAAAATGTACATGATAATTAAAGAATTAATTAACGACAATAAATTTCATTTGAAGGAAAAATATCTATCTCCAATTTTGTAGTGGTAGGAAGTCGCAGTGGAAATTGGAGCTATGTCACCTTTATAAGTGTATTTTACTCTATTCTTATTAGAAATTTAAAGAAAAAATTTGGAGTCAGACCAGATCGGCAGGGGTATCTTCAATTTGAGAAAAAATCTATGCATAGTTTAGGCATGTGTAATAGTGTTGTTCACATACACCAGGTGGACGAACGGAAGTTTTACCGACAATCAATTTTTCGCTACCAAGGACCCATAAAACATATCCTCTAGACCACGTCTTAGAGGATATTTTTTCTAAATTTAGCAACTGGATTTATCTACTTTTTCGTTATCAGGGTCCAGAAATAGTTTTTAATGCCGAAAATTCGCCGTTTTTTTCGCGCAGCATTACATAACTCTTTCTCTACTGAGTAAGTGGTAGCGAAAGTGTAAAAATCTTAACAAAATCACAATTTGTGTTTTGAGAGGAACTTCAGAAAAATTTTTTTGAAGCCTGTTCCAGGGTTCTAAGACATTTTTGTTTTCAAATTCCGTTTGAATTTGGCGCTGAGAGAATATCAAAAAATATTTTTCTGATAGAATACTTTATTGTCTTACTTTTCACATTTTTTCAATCAGATAAAATAGTATTAAGTTGACGAAAAAATAAAATAAAAAACATGTTTCTGGCCGAAGAAGAATGTGGGTGGTGAAACGGGGGCAGAAATCTTTTTATATTTCAAGTTAGAGTTGTAGAATAACTACTCATATGTCATTGTTTTAGGGGAACATTTTACTATCTTATGCAGGAGCGGGGGCTTATTTATTTACGGATTTGATTTTTCTCTATTGCTAACAAAATAGAAACTCACCCTAAGCTCTACTACCACTATAAGCAGAAGGAAAGTTCGACAAAACGTGCGCATAGTGGAGCTACATTTACGTCCAGAAGCAAATCAAGGGGCCATCTCAGCATTTGCTCAATGGATTAGGGAAACTGGACAAAAACCCGATCGAGATGGGGGTCATTGACCCGGAAGCTGAAGTACATTACTTGTTACAGGCATTTAAGTCTTTTTTAAAAAATATATAATGTAAATGTAAACTAATTCATTGTACTATATCATTGTTTTGTTCAAGTAAACATTATTCTTCTTTTTGACGATCAGTATAGTCTCTAATTGTATAGAAACAGTTTAGCAGCAGAAAAGATTTTACTTTGAACTTAAATTTGTGCACCAATTTTAATTGTTTAATTTCATCTGGCAATGCGTTGTAAAGTAACGTACATGTGTTGTATGTGGATTTCTTGTAGTGAGCTGTTGATACTGACACTTGATGAACATGATTTCTACGTCGTGTGTAGTAAATATAAATATCAGTATTACATGAAAATATGATCCCATCGTTAAGTTAGTCAGCTTTGACAAATACTACAGATGCGCAAATAAATAGGCAAGGCAATGGTAAGATTCCAAGCTCAATGGAAAGACGCTTGCAGGGATTACGTAGATGGCATTTTTTCATTATTCGGATAATTTTCTTTTGCATTCTAAATGTCTGGGCACTAAAGGATGAGCTTCCCCAGAATATTATGCCATATCTCAGGCGGGAATGTACATATGCAAAATACACGTAACGAGCTGCATGACATGCTGCATGAATGCGTGACATAATGAGCTTAATTTAGTGTTTTATTCTGTTATATGTACATTCCATTTGAGGTTTGACTGAATTGAGAGACCTAGAAATTTTATCTTAACATCAGCTAATTGCATATTGTTCATTTTCAATCGAGCATACGATTGCCGATTTGAAACGCAAAATTGCATTGAGACAGTTTTTCCTTCGTTAACTATTAATTTGTTATTACAAAACCAATTTGGAACCTCTGAAATTGTGCTATTTATTGTTTATTTTTTGCCAAGAACATTCGTGTCATCGGCAAACAGAACTGTTCTTCCACTTTTAATAGATGAGGGCATATCGTTTTCGTACAACAGAAAGAGGATAGGACCTAAGATCCAACCTTGTGGGACCCCATCCATGTTCAATTGGCAAAGAATTGGAAAGATAAGTAAATAATGTCCTTTCGTGCCAGTACGGTATTTCTACTCTTTGAGATCGATGTTTAAGGTACGAGGTTATCCATTCTAGGGCAATACCGCGAATTCCATAAGAAGGTGATTTTGAGAGCAAGATGTTATGATTAATAACGTCAAAAGCTTTCGAAAGATCTAATAGTATCCCAATGGGTTCTTCATTTTGGTCCATTGATGAAGGAAAGATTGGTTTAGTAATAACAAATGAATAGTTAACGAAGGAAAAACTGTCTCAAAGCAATTTTGCGTTTCAAATCTTTAAGGTAAGAAAAAATGGCAGTTTCCGAACATTTTAATTTTCTAAAACCGTGTTGAGTCTGAAAACGCTTCGTTTTCCTAAGAAAAGTTTCCATTCCCGTAGAGAAAAGCCTAATATTTTTGAGAAAACTGACAAAAGAGAAATTTGCCGGTAATTTTGAATTTCTTTTTTGTTCCCTTTTTTAGAAAGTGGGATTTGGGCCTATGCCCCCCCCCCCACACACACACAATAAAAGATTCGAAATGCCGTCTCTGCTTTCACTCATACGTCATCCAAAACATGTCCACCGCTTGTGACCAAATATTTTCTCTCCTCTGTGTCCTTCCTTTCACAACTTGTCGCAATCTTACTGTTAGGTGCAGTCAGCATCGTCAACTAATTTCTACTTTAATTATAATATAAACATGAGTAAAATGAATACAAATTGTTTTTACTCTGCTATGATTTATTTTTATTTCTAGCATTTACAAGGGTTGTGAGTGTTGTCGCAAGCGTTATGTAAATTTAGGGACGGTATAGGTGCATGTTACGGATGCATTATGGGGGAAGAGGGGGTATTCAAAACTCCACATTTGCATTACGTAATTTATGTTATAACTCCTTATTGTTATTATATTTTGAATCACTTTGAATAGAAATCTCATTCGAAGTGATTCAAAATATTGTGAATTCTCAATCGAATAAAAATCTCATTTCTTATTATTTTTTAATCTGAATACATATCAGTTTTTTCTAGGTCTAAGAGAGAGTGAAACTCTTTGATGTGCCTCTCCAGAAAACTTGTTTTGAGAAATTCTCAAAATGTCACAACGTAGTTTCTTTGAATTATTTAGTCTAGGACCTTCAAATTTCTAAAACTTGAATATATTTTAAAAACAAACCCAAGGCTCATTTGAGAATAACTGTAGATTTGAATGTAACCCAGTGTGTTTGGTGTACCATGCAAATATCCTACTGATAATCTAATAAAAAATCTGTAATGTAATTTACAACTAGTCAATACCATGAAGTTAAACTTTCCAATAACATCTGATATATAATCATGTAAGGATCCATAATTTGTTTTTCCATCCATTATGATTTTACCATATACAATTAAAATTCATTATTTCAGCATTCATTCACTTCAGTATTCAAGCAGATGGTAACAGAAATTAAGGAACAGCGAGCGGAAGTACGCACACTTACTATGTTAATAATGTATATAATAAAAAAAGTAATATTCTAACTCTATTGTAAAAAAGGTCTGAAGATGGCTATAAGGTGTAGTCGAAATGGCATGTAATCAAAAAATATAATTTAAATTGTGTGAATAACTTCTTCTACCTGACTGTCCCTAATGAATGGAAAACATTGGAATAAGTGCTTTTAATTGGACAATCACATTATATCTTCAAGAATCCAAAATTATTTTCAACAACAAAATTATGTATTTTTTATCAATTTTAATAACACCAAACAATAATCTTTCGGTTCAATACTAACTACACAAGCTTATATTATTAATTAATATTTACTTAAGCTTTGCCACTCGTATGACCCAAACCATTGTCACTTTCCTACATTTTATTAATTAAATAGTTATTCTCTCAATTATATCTCTTCCTGCCTACTTAATTTAGAGAAATGCAAGAGAATCATAAGAGAATTTGAATTCATAAAAACCATTTTTCCTTAACAGACATCAATTTAAATGAATACGTACCTACATGAAATGGCTCTTAATTGATAATTATTGTTTTCCTGGATGAATAAATGGGCAATGTATAAATAATTCAAACAAATTGGATGAAATAAAGGAAGAAAAAAAATTAAACATTGTTTTTCAGATATATCATGCATGAAATTCTTTCCTGCTTCTGAAGCACTTCAAAATGGTATTTTAAAACTTCCTATCCATAAATTACCAGAAGATACACTTCAAAACCCAAATTAAACAATTTTTTAAAATTGGTTTTTAAATGAATTTCACAGGGTAAAATCTTTCCTTCAAGCAGATATTTAATTTTGACTTCATTAAAGCTTACTGCATTACAGTATGTGCACAACTGGTGGTACGTATCAATATAGGTACATGAAACTTCTGCCAAAATAGAAAAGGTTTCTTCCACATCAGAGATATTTAGACACAATGGAAAATCAATCCCCATCTGACCCCATTCATAACCTGATTGACAACATTTGGGCAGTATTTTCTTTTTGGGAGAATAGGATTTGTGAACAATGAACATTAGCATAATCAAGATTACATCAATGGAAATAAATTTATGTATCCTTTTCAAAACACAGTTATAAAATTTTGGCATGGTTTCTTTTCAATTAGATGTGAAAGCTTGTTATAGCATAATGAGGTTTTTAAACCAGAATATCTTCATTTTGTGGAGAGTTTAGTCCTCTAGCCCTCCCCCCAAACAACATGCCCAGGCAGTCAACCCTCCATTTCATCTCTCTTGTGTTGATCTACCAATTTCATGTCAACATATTCTTAATTTACAGAATTTTATTTGTAAATTGTTTATTTTAAGTCTAGACGGAAAACAAACCAACAAAACCGTACCTAAGAGTTTATGTGTGATTGCAATACAATTTATATTAAGGGTATCACAAACGTATGTGAAAGAAGTTTCTATGAAGAAATGGGTTTTTGAAATGAAAATATGATGTTTGCAATTTTTAAAATGAGTGCCTCTTATTATTCGATTTACAGAGCAAACTACTAGCATATTATTGTTTGACGAATCAAAGAAATATTGATATATTAAGTCGAATAAGTATTTGCATTTTTATGAGGATAATGCAGGTACATATATTTATCACAAGCACCCAAGTTTAGGATGCCATGGCTCAAAGGATTGGATCTAAAAATAAAATAATATGCAATCATAAAAATGTGAATGCACAGAAATGTTGAAACCATATGTAATAGTCTCTTTATAGTCTTTCCAAGTCTTTTTTTAAATGGGCATAATACTACATACAGTTGTTTTGCTTACATCTGAATACTAAAAATAACAATACAATACAATAAAGTCATTAATCCCAATGTTGGGCAAGGCTTCCCACTTAAATAGTAGGGTGTCTCAAAATAGTAACCGCTTTCAGGTGCGTTAGTCCTGAACAGCGTTAAAAAGAACAAATAGTGTAAATTGTGAAGAGACATCACTTTATGTCTAACGGCAGGTAAAATACCAATAACACAATACAAAATTACCACATATTAGGTTTCTGTATCATTTTTATATTTATTTCAAAATAAATATAGTATAGTAAATATACAATACCCTACATCGCCACACAATATGTAAGCATGTTCAACATAAAACACAAGAGGGGGGCGGGCAACTATATTACTGAGTTCCCTTTTGCATAAATATTTTGTACTTAGCATATTCCACTGTAAATAAATAAAACATACAAGGAGAATTAAATTATAACTTTCATGGCACAATGAATAACTATAACTGTTTTCATGTTGAACCTCTTTCAGGGTTCCCACATGCAATACTAGCCTGCCTCTACCGGAAAGTTTGTATCACAATTTTTCAAATTGACATGTTAAAAACGGGGAAAATCACGGACTGAACATATTTTCAGGAATAAAATGTTTTCAGTAAACTCATTAACATGAATTCCAAGAATTCAAAGTAATTAGTGTTCAGGATATAAATGTGTCATCCAATTATTACAGAGTATTAGGTTAAAAGAATGTAAGTAAAAAATTGTTCAAAAGTTCACTAGTTGATTACAAAAACAAACAAGTAGGCCCTATATGTAAGCTCTGAAATAATTCCGGATATTCATCTTTTTGGATGTATACTTGTTAGACCAAAAGAAAAAACCACGTATCCCGCACACCCTGGCAAACTGATGTTCAGTCTATTTTTTGGATTGCATTCTTTTAACCTAAAACTCATATCCGTAAACTGTTTCCTTGGCTGGCCCCACATTTTTTTGTTTCGGCGAAATTCGTGTTAAGTGAGAACGTGCTAACAAGAATTTCCTGTGGCCCCGTTCAAAATGTTCCTGGGGGTCACGCCCTCTTCCGTCGGTGTGGTACGTATGTACCATAAACACAATCAGTAATGCAAACATTTATATCACAAATACAATAAACTTTTAGGAAAATACAGCTCACTCTTCTTTTGTGTTCTTGTTGAAGTAGATTAAAATCTAAAAATTTACTAAACACCTCAATTTTCTGACCGCACCCCACTTTTAAATTCCTACTAAACTTTTGACGAGTCATCAGTTCTGTAAGTATAGTGCATGTTATATCCCGGAAAGCGGCTGTTTCTCTCCAGCTGGGACTTGAGTTCTCGCGCCTTCAGTTTGCGGGGATTTTCGCCTGCAGGTATCTCTCAACGGAGTATTAAAAAAATCACCACTCCAACTGGTACAAGCCATGGTGGAAATATAGTATTTCCATCATGATAAAAGCTTTAAGTTTTCCTCTTTTCCGACATGTGTCGTAGTGTAGTACATGTGAGTGTGTGTAGCTTGGGTGGAGGAAGGAAAGATCGCGCGCGGTAGTTTGTACTGCTCATGTTTTCCCCTGGTATAGATCAGGGTGAACAGGGAAAACCACAATCACAGCAGTCGGCCACTAGATTTCTCCTCCAAAAAGTGGATGAATTCGACCTAACTATACACCTAGTATCGAGAATACGCCACAACTCCAAGCCTAGGTCCTCCTGGTCAACCACGATCCAGATGACAATGGATATTGCCAATGAGCCGTCGATGATTGGTCATTGGTAGTACCATAGAGTTACCTCTTTAGTCTACAGTAGTACCTCGCGAAAACAATGTACAATGCATAAAGGGGAAAATGGGATTAAAAAACTTATCGAGTGAGACAAACTCAGAGGCTGTATATTCAATCTCTGAAAAATCACAATTAAGTATTTGTTACATAAAATAGTTGACAAACATCTTTCTATTAATATTACCCTTAAAACGCGTGGGATGGTGGGGGGAAATTTTTCATTCTCACAGAAATAGGCACTAAATTTAAGCATAAATGAATCTTCCATGTTATACTTGCCTTCGTTTACTTTTGGTAACATTCCCGTTGAATTATATCCCTTAATTTTTGGCAACTTACGCCTAGCATTTCCTTGAGCAAGGGAACAAAACAACAAGAATATGAGGATCAACTTCCTTCTCTTCTCGTTTCTCATGTTACATATTACATTTTCCCTCCATCTTCGTGACTGTAATTATATAATTACACATTTAGGGCAAATAGATATTTGAACATTTGAATGAGAAAAACAAACGCGACCAAAAGAGCACGAGTGTTCTTCCTACGTTCTTCCAATCAGATTTACAATCCTCAGCATAAAGAAATTTGGACAATCGTGCATGTTATGTTGCCACATCATCTCCATTGAAAGTTACAATAGCATGTTGCCAAATGTCAGTTACACATAAATTATTTCGTTTCAAATATTTTCTTCTCATAGTTGGCATTTTTACCATTTATCTGTAGAATAACTATGATTTAAAATATTTTTTTTATTTAAAAATTAAATTACATTAGCCTGCAAGATGGATATATAGTGAGTCACGTGACCTTCGAGAAGCACGGTGGCTACAAGCGCGCCATTTCGGTAAATTTTGCTTGTTCTTGCGTTGGTCGAAGCCGGTCGCGACGGGTGCTCTGTGTGGAGTGGTGTCGCCGTAGAAAACACGTGGTCGTGTAACGGTTTTGTGCATAAAGCATTTTTCTTGCTTGTTTGTTCAACTTTTTGTAATTCACCATGGTTGAAGAATATTTTTGGGGTATGTGAAATGATATATAATTTGTAATTAATTAATATTATCAATTTGTGAATGTGTGATTTGTGGAGTTGTACCGCTTTGCTGTGGAAAGTCCGGTATAGTATGTAACAAATTCGTTTTTATTGCGACTTGTAATATTACGCAACGAACATAGTCGCCGTAATTATCATATTTGCTAATTAGTATATGTAGATATAATTGAGGAATGAGTGTGAGGCGCGAGATGAAATTTAACATACACCAGTAAAGGGATAAATTCATGTAATTACAGGATTGACTTTGGAGGGTGGCGAGTCGGCTTCTACGGGTTCGTGGGATCCAGAATCCGATGCCGCAGAAGGAAGCAAATTTGATATTCAGTCAGACCAGACCTTAGTAGTAAGACAGGTAAGTTTTAAATACAGTGTTTGCCAAGGTTTTCCTTTTGTTGCAAATGTTATCACATAATTTGATTTTAGGCCGTCTTAGGTGCCAAGGCAAAACCTGATGAACTGAACATTGTGGAAGTCTCTGTAATGGGATTTAACAAAAATATGAAAATACCTGTGATTCGATTGAAAATTGGCGAGCAGACACAATGTAGATTGGATCTCACATTTCCTGACCCACCAGTTACATTTACTTTGGTTGAAGGCAGTGGACCTGTTCACATTTGTGGAAATATTGGAGTTGGTAAGTTACTATTCATGGATGTATAAAAACATAAATGTGTACCTTAAGAGAGTATTTTAAGGATTTCTTTGTTTACAGCTAGTGGCCCTCTAAACGAGTTGGAAGAGGAAGAAGATGAAGTGGATGACGATCTTGATGAAGAGGAAGATGAAAATGCAGAGGAATCTGAAGATGACTTGCAAAATAAGGTGTTTATCATTCCTGTTGGGTGCAGTGTTAAAATATGCAATGTGTAGTTAACAAATATTTATGCATATGTTTCAGGCTGGTGAGAAGAAAAGGAAGGTAGCTGCAAATGCAAATGGAAAGAATAAA
The DNA here is from genome assembly GCA_011170035.1 of Teleogryllus occipitalis. Classification (NCBI taxonomy): domain Eukaryota; kingdom Metazoa; phylum Arthropoda; class Insecta; order Orthoptera; family Gryllidae; genus Teleogryllus; species Teleogryllus occipitalis. The sequence goes on along the minus strand of BLKR01001710.1, from coordinate 218,210 downwards.
AAAATAAAGCTGGAAGAAATTAATGATAACGAGGTAAGTGCTCTATAAATTTCAGTAAGGAAATTGTTTTAATTACTTAGTGATTATATATAATCTGATTGTTGTTGTAGGGTGATGAGGAGGATGAAATAAAAAAGAAGAAATTGGCTGCTGGAAAAAAAGATAAATTGAAGAAGCAAAAGTAAAAAGGTTTACACATAGATTCATGGTTGAATGGTCGCAATGTCAGAGGTAAAGGTTTTACCCAATGTACATATATTTGAATACACTGCCAGAATATTTTTGGTACTAGACTGTGGCATCTGTTACAGAACAACTAGCCTGTAACATTTTGCTCTTTTCATCAATATAGTTTCAACAATTTTTTTTGTTTTATATTCTGTGATGTATTCATTTTCTCATGAACTTGGAAAGACTGCTTGTGTTCCTGTAGTTGATGGCCTGTTTACAGACTCAGTGTGTGATGTAACATGTTTAAATTTTGTCAGTCCTGTGTCTAGAAATGATTTTAATGTTAATGTATTGGTGTGAACGAATGAATGAGTGCATTCATCTATCTAATGATGGAAAGTAGTTTGTATTTTGTTTAGTTGGAAGATGTTACAAATTCATTAAACTCTTGTAGTTTTTGTAATGTGAAGTTAATATATGTTAATATTTCATAAACTTCCTTTCTGTCTTTTTTTTATTTCTATCACTGGTTATGTTGAATCTCATATGGCTAGAGACTGAACTAATTGAGATATGAATTTATCAGTCTTACAAGGCGTGATTGGTTTTTGAGGTGGAGGATTTTTATTCCATTTCAATATGACCCATACAAACTAGACCAAATTAAAATTAGTGTGAAAGAAATAGCTTACCTTAGGAATGTATTTATTCAATTATATTACTAATTAAATATTTCACAAAGTTAAGATATGGTAGAACCAAGAGTTAAGTATGACGTATTCAATTTTTTTGATTTGTGTAATGTAAAACCATAGAGCAGATTACGCTGGAATTTCACTTGAATTTTTTGATTCTTACAAGCTCGGCAGTTTAGTTAGAACCTCAAATTAATATAGTTACATGAAGTCCTACAATGTGTTGCTGTTGACTGAGCAAATATGTAATGTTTCCTATTGTACTGAAAATTTCTGCAGAACTGTATTGATATGCATGATTCATTTGAGAGTTAAATTTCATTTCATGCTGTGAAAACATTGAAGTTACAATTTATTCTGAAGTAGTAAATATTTTGTATTTAAAGGAAAATTACTGGAAATTAGGACTGATAAAGAATGTATTGTGTATGTAATGAGCATATTTGAATAAATTTTGCTAATTTCCCATTAATTGATAGAGAAGTGAATTTTTATTGGAATTTGGGTTGAATGGTGCTACCACTACAAAAGGATCGACTAAAACCTGCACTGCTCTTGACAGTTAAGTGGGCTTAATTTATATTTCACTTGCTTTGGGATATTGAGAAGTAAACAAATAATTTCACCCAATCAGCGAAGCATGGAATTATCCAATTGTAGGGTCTGTTTATTTCAGAGAAGGGATTTTTTTTTTAGTATGGGAATTTGGTCTGGTATTTCATTAAAATGAATTTATGAAATTGTTTTTATCTCAAGAATTTGTTCACAATTTTCAGTGATAGGAAAGTTGCTGTTATGACTTAGGTAATAAATATTCTACAGCACTTTCTCAAGCAACTTTTTAATATTTATTTAGGCAGTTTGGGTAGTGTAAGCTTCTAGCTGAGAGTCTTACTGTTCATTAAAAATGGGTTTTATCTCTTGCACTATGTATTCAGGATACTTGTATATTATTCCAGATTGATGGTGTAGGGTAGTGTTATTCAAACTGAGGCATGATAACTTCGTAATAATTTGACTAAAATGATGCTCCAATGCTTAATGCAGTTCTAATCTACATGAATAAATTACTATCGGGCAATGTATGTGCATCATTAATTGTAGCAAATGGGGAAGAAAATCTTTGTATAATATTATGGGTTTGTATTGCTTCAATGAAACCAATATTGTCAACAATCTGTAATTTTTAAAGAACTCTGGCTAGCTTTGTTGTGGCTTGATTCGTTCCTGCATTGTCAGAATTTTGGTGCTCTGTAAGGAATGAGTATCCTGAGTTAAATAAGGCCTTGGGTATTTTTGCCACTTCTTACCTAGGTGAAACAAGATTTTCAGCCATGGCTGTGATCAAGACAAAATATAGATCACAAATAAATCTCCAAAATGAAATGAGTATTTCCATTTTCAAATTAATGTTGAGATTAGTTTAACTGTGACTCAAAAGAAGCCCATCCATCTCACTGACTTTTTTGGACTCTCAATATATTCACTTTTTACAGTTTTTCTTGCTTTGTCACACAAATTTAATTTGATAATTACAACGATGAATAGTGCAAATCACTTGCAATAATTATTTTGTACACTAAGTATGTAATAAAAAGTAAATGTGGTCTTATTTTCAGGAAAAAAAAAATAGATTTTAACAATTAAATTGTAATGAGGGGAGGTGTGTGCAGAATTTATCTCCAGGGAGTCATGGCAGCAAAATTTTTGAAAACCATGGGCTTAAGTGCATACACATTGTATGTCAAGAATTCCTAGTTTCAAGAAAAGCAAGCTTGAAAGTTTCTAAATTGCTTTCTGATCCTCAGGTTGACTAATGCCGGGAGAAGTTGTCATGAAGTAAATTTTTACTGCTGGACATTCAATGACTGTAATGGTTGTAAGAAATAAACTGGAAACAAAATATTATAACCTGTATGCATTGCTGTTCAATATTGACCATTGTTGAAAGAGCAGTGTGAAGGGAGGGGTGAATCCAGATAGCAGTTCTAATCAGCTGTTTCTATGGTTTCCTTGATCACCTTCAGGCAAGTGTAGGAGAAGTACCTTTAATATACAATTAAGAGTGTAATGCATTGCCTTCCTTAGGGCCTGTTGCAGGACTTGTTTATAACCTCAAAAGTCTGGTTGGCTAATTCTGAAAGTGAATGTGAGTTCACTCTGTTGAGATTAAATTTACTTGTATTGGTGAAAATTTCATTACATCTAAGAAAAGACTTATGCTGAAAAGTTTGTTGCTTTTAAAACTACTGCAGATCTGATGTATACGATTGAGAAAGTTGTGTAATAAGTGCTAAGAGAAAACAGGATTAGTGGTTTTGACATCAAATCTCCAAAATTAGTTTTTTTCTCTTGAAAAATTGCTGTTTTTTGTTGCTGCATTACATTCTACTTACATAACTTCTATGCGAGAAATTTAAAACTACATGAAAATATTTTTTCAGAAGGTTTTCTTTATTGTTCATATGGGGCAAAGGTAACTATGGCATGTGTCAGATTTTTATTCAATCATGAAACTTATCTTAAATGGTTAAACTCTAATTTTCAAAATATTTAGAGTTCCCTTCCCTCTCCTATACCTTTCGTCTTCTGTTTGGTTGGAAGTTTAAGTGATGGCTGAAGTGGTAAAGTTGCAATATTGTATTATTACATAACTATTACTCATATGTGGGAAGGCTGCTATTGTAGCATCACTAGTTTAAGATGTTATGAAATGTGGTTTCTGGTAACTAAAAGGATTCACGTTGGTTCCCAATATCTGAAATTGCAAAGATGTGTATTAACATTTGAATGCACATGAACATATGTTATATGTATGAACATCGAATGCATCATTTGGAGCAGAATAGTGAAATTTCACACAATCTTTATGAACTACTTTGGCTATTGAGTATTAAATAAATTTGTTCTTAGTGTTATAAGTTTACAATAAACTTGAATATTACAGTGTAATTGCTGCTGTAAAATAATATTTATCAAATAGTTTTCTAAACCTCAAATATAATTTGAAGTTTTATCCAAAATTCCAACAAATTTAACTCTTGAAACTTAATGTTGAACAAGTAAGAGATCCAATGGTTCCATTTAAATAGAAAAGTTCAGGGCTTTGTGGGTAATAGAGGTCACAATTTGATGATTTGTTACGCTTTCAATATTAGCAATTTTTTAAAAATATTTCAAAACTGGTGAAGGGTTTTCTGTTTTTAACACAATTTTTGGTTGCTAAATTCAAACTTTTTTCAGTAGAACATTCAGTGCTGGTTATTACATTAATAGTTGACAAAATTGTCACTGGGACTCCCTATTGGAGATTTCGTAGAGAAGATTGTGTTGGTTTATTATCTTCTGTAGAAATCATTGTTGTGTATTTGGTTATTGTGTTATTTTGTATTAATTTTATTCTCTAATGTTAAGTTTGCCTTGTGATGGTGGTGGTGGGGGAGAATTATAAGATTACAAATTATAAGTAAGATTAGAAATTATAAGAAAAAATTAGAAGTAAGATTACAAATTATCATAACATAAAGAATTTTAATGAAATTAGACACACCTGAAGAATTAAACCCTGACTGTGGGACAAAATCAATATATTGTATTCAGAAACTGAGTAGATATTTTTATTACATATGATGTTAACCAAGTTTTTATTGCTATTGCAAAGAGCTTGTTGCAGTTGTGTGCAGAGTAATTGTAATTTATTCTTGAATTTTACCACTTCAACAGATGTATCTCTGGAAACACTAGTGTGCTCTGAAAGTTGAGCTTTGTACTTTTTGCATCTTGACTTGAAATTCTTTTGGCAACAATTTTTCTGTCCTAACATAATAAGTTGAAAATAATTGTAGGTAAGTAAATGCATTGAATTAATATTTATTTGAAGTGTTGCCCACTTCTGTTTAAAAAAATGGTACATTGACACTACATTAAAATTGATTGTTTTTCATCGAATTTTATTACATAATTGGCTATGGAAGCTGTAATGAACTACATGAAATCCATGTTTTTGTGCATTTGTATGTGAAAAACTTAACACAAGTAAATATTGCCACGCAGTGCTTGTAAGTTACATAGACCTCTGAAATTACTTTTGGGGAATTAATGCTTTACCTTTTAATTCAGATTAAAGATTAACATTGATTAAACAAAAATTATACACTATTTTGAAATACAACGTACGGCATAAGTGGAATTTCTCTTCCTGAGTTTGAAAAATCCTTTTCTTTCAAAATTGAAAGTACAAACTCATAATCAATGCACGTTCCCTTTAATCCATTCATTGAAATCGGAAAACTATGTATTTGTGGAACATTCTTTTGTTAATACATATACATTTGGTTTCTTCTTAAGGAAGTTTGTAGATTGAATGATTTCTGGAGCTGACATTGTTCTTGATGGAATATTTTCATGAATGTTCATAATCAAATTTTTAGAATCTCTTTTAGCTACTGGTAAAAGTTGCTTATCTCCCAATGGTGCACAAATGGTCTCAAATTTGGAGAGTTCTGCAGCTGTGACAGCAGCTTTGCAGATGTTTGTTTTTACTATTTGATGTCGATTGTATCTTTGAAGTATATTGTATTTCTGAGAGGCCCTGTAAAAGTGACATTGCATTGCAAGGACTAGAGTTCAAGAAAACTAAATACAATAATTTTACTTAAAACCATGTCATCAATTTTATGAAAAATTTTTTTGTCTTGTAGGTTGATTTACTTATTTCCTTTCTTTATGTGAAAGTAAATTCAATGTTATGTAGAAAGGATGGATTTTTTCAGAGTTTATTTTTATTAATTAATAGGGGAAGCTGTGCAGAAACTTTCATTGCAATTGTACAATTGTTAGTGGCATATTTTGTTAATTTAATCTACCTTGCTTTAATGCTTCTGAAGCAATTCTACTTTGTGAAGCGATTCTACTATATTATGTAATTTTTTTCACTAAATCAAAATGAAGCACACATACCTTGACACTGATGATTTTAAATTTATTGAACTATAAAACTTGTTCACATGAGATTTCAAAGTAATTTGATTATTTTTAGTAGTATGACATTGCGGAGTAATAAATTTAAGTTTCTGATTTTCCAGGCGCAACTGGGAGTTTTCATGCATTAAGCGACTGTTTCGTTGGAGTACCTTAAAATATTAAAAGTAGCCTTGAGCATTTGCCAAGTCTGAAGGTATCATGAAGAATAAGCTCAACTTGAACATTTGAACATACAAACAACATAATGTACTTGTAATGAAAGCATATTGATTGCTTATTTGGTTGAAGTGTGGGATTTGTTGAGAATTTTATATCTAATGTGGATACTGGTGGTTTGTGTTGAACTTAAGTATTGTTAAAGAAAAATCCAACCTACAATCAAATTGTTTGCTCAGTTTAAGAAATTTAATTTGTAAAAAAGAAGCATTTACAATGTGTTTGAAGGAAACCCATGTGTCATGTACTTTGTAGGACAATGTATTTCAAACTTATTTACAATGCCACTTGGACTGTTTTGCAGATTCTGTTTGTGTGGAATGAGTAAATGAATAGGTATATATTGTGTGAAAGTAATTTGAAAAATAAGTGACCACTAATTTTGAAAATAATTACTAGATGTTTCGGTAATTATTTGATGTGATCCAGAGGTCAATATGAGTCCTGGAAACATAGGGGATTTATAATGGAAAATTTGTGGGAGATTCCACTTTGAGGACAGTGATATTTAATCGTATCTTTTTGGTTTTACACAGTTGTAGATCCACTTGGTGACCAAGCCATACATTACGTGCTTTCAGGTCATTCCTTATGAAAACAAGCAAAATTTCCCTGTCCCTTCGGATTCGGTTTTCACAAATTTCTGTAATTCGGACATTTTCAAAAACATCCATGAATTTGGTATGTGTATTCCACTATTGAATTTTAAAAATGCCTTTCTAAGACATAAAATAGCTATGAAAAGGTTAGAACATTAGAATAGAGTTAGGAGATACTAAATTTGGAGTACAATAATTAGCTGCATACTACTAAGCTGCCTTTTTACTTATTTTGCACTTAATTAGGAGGTACCTCATGTTTTCACACATTTACAACCAAAAAAAGAATTTGGTAAAAATTAAGGAAAGGAATGACCATTTAACAACCATTCCTAATTTCATTCCATCCCCAAATGTATTCCTAGTTCTTTTTTAGATGTAAACTAGTACACCTGAGTTTCATCCAAATAGAAGGGTTCAGGCAAAATTTTGTCTATTTTCATGTGGAATGACATTTCTTAATTCTTTGATTGGGATACTTACAGGCTTGCCAACATTCAAAGAATGTTAGGGGATTTGATATTGTGGGGGAAAGTTGTGAATTTCTCAGAGATTTTTCTTTTACACTGGATTGTGTGGGTAACTTTTCTACATTGTATTGCTGTAAGTGTGAATCAAACATACTGCAAAACTAATATGAAACTGCAGTCTTATGTCCAAAATGTTACTTGCTCTACCTATCTTTTAACCTTCATCCAGTGAATGGTATCATTGGTAAAAAATACCTTGAAAAGATCATGAATGTTGAGAAATCACAGTCTAAATTTGAGAGTCTTACAAACTTTTGTTTCTTGCAGAGACAAAAACTTATGTCACAATACATCAATACTGAATTAAATCAAACAATGCATAAACATTTTCTCAAAAAAAGTGAAGTGAAAAGAATTCTGTTATGTCTTTCATAAACAAAATGAAAAGATGTGCATGTAATTGTTTTAACTTCCAGATGTGGTCCAATGTTACTATTGTATACAAAGGCAGTGGGTACCAAAAAGTAGGATGTGTTGATAGGACACTACATTTTTGTGAATAGTCTTCAGTACCTGCAAGAAGATGGCACTGGTAGGGTGAATGGGTTGTTCAAATCTTTTATCAGCATGGAAGTTGACTTCTTTTCTTGTCTCATCGAGTTGTAACATCATATCTTCTAACACCTGGAAAATTTAGCAGAGGTGGAGCAAAGGAAATATTAAAAAGGCTACAGGCTACTTTTACTTCAGAACATCTTCATTGGCAGAGAACTCATTTATATAAGTTGTCTGACAAAATGTAGCACACGTACATCATAATAATACTAATATTATTATTAAGTGCCTTGCCAATGAAGTTAACTTTATTACCAGATGTTCCATAATCAACATATATTTAAATAAACTAGAAAACATTGTGACTTGCAGTCAAACTTCATCTTGTAGTTTATTTCAATACATGTTGATCCTAATATCCATATCATGTATAAGGTAATACACAGCTACTTCATTTTCTGAAGTGCAGGTGCACATTTTTGTTTTTCCTCCCTATATTATAGTACTCTTATACAACACTTAAACTATTCTATGTAATATATTCTATACTACACTACACTGTACAATACTTATATCGTAGTACAGTATGCCAGGAATGTCTCTCTGCTCTGAGCAGAATCTAGGGCTCCTATTTAAAATTGCATTTATGTTCGTTGTGACCAGATCACTGGGAAACAAGTAAAGGGGATAAACACTTCCAGCATCTGTTATAATTGTGGTAAATAGGGAATTTATGTTTTGAGTTGTCACAAGTTGCAGGTTGCGCTACTAAACACGATTTCTGTGAGCACTCTCACCAGTCACAGGGTCACTGCAGAAAGACTATCCTGGCACACTATATCACCTCAACAACAAGATTTCAAGTCATGAAGCCTGCGTTTAAGGTTCTTTTGAGCTGCAACTTCACACATGTCAAATTCATGGTCTATTCCAAAGGTGTTTAAGATTGGTGCAGGTGGCAGGGAGATACACTTAATTTTGTATCCCAGAGTGGAGATTTTTTGAGTGGATGGCTGGATAGAAGTAGTACATACATGACATGTTTAGCTCTGTTGGATTAGAAGCTTTTGAGTTGAAATTTGGTAAATACATCAAGAGGAATATCAAGTTTTGCTGTGATGGATTAAGTTATGTTAAATTTTGGTAATTAAAACTTAACATGAAACCTCAATGATGTTTTCAAAATTGTCTGTAAAAATGGCTGCAATTTTCTCTTAAAGGTTTTTGCTGGTCTAGAAGAAAGTGCATTTATAAAAATTGTATTGTTCTGATTTTTCTAAAAATCTATGAATTTTGAAACTTGGAAAGTTCAAATTAATTTTCATCCTTCAATATTAAAGCCAGAGAGACCACTCTCATTGCAATTTATCCCTTTTTATATTACAAGTATGTCATACCCTTTCCTTAAATTATGAAGAGCTGGAGGAGGAAAAGTTAGGTATGCTGCACATTCCCATTCATTTCTTCTGAAATTATTTATTCCTGAATATTTTTTAAGTATAAAATGTATGTAATATGTATGATATCCATGCCAGTAAGGTCATCTCAAAAATATTGGAGGTCCATAATATTTTTAGTCGTAAAAATATACAGGGGAAGGGAATTAAAATTAAATTTCATTCAGAAAAATTAAATAATATCATGCAAATGTTCATAAACAAAATTTGTACTTTCTAACTAATAAATTAAAATTCTTAATGAATCTGGTAGTACTAATCTGTTGAAAAACACTTTTAATTTTTCCAGAAAATATAAAATTAAGAACTTAAAGTAATGGTACTATATGCCACAAACTTTCCTGTACTGTTTATAATGGTTGTGTAAATATATAATAATTATTAGATTGCAATTTGTTTTAAAAAATAGCCATGGTGTACTTTCTTCACCAAACTTCTTCAAATCCATTTCATAAGTAAAATTGACCTTTTATTGTTTACTTAACCAATAATTTGCTCAGCAACACAACATTAAACAGCTTTCATTGCCATAGCAGACCTCTTTGCGTGTTTCTTTGGCTTTAAAAATTTTAATCCTCTGACCCATAATTTATTTTCAGAATTAATTAACTTAACAAAAGATATCACACATCATACATGTGTGAGTCGCAATAAACACAATGCTTTGTTGTTTTTTTCTTGTAATATTTACATTGAAGATCGTGTTTTCTCAAAAATTTCCCCGTTTTTCAAATTTCTTCCTTTTTTTTTTTTGGCTATTTTCCAATATTTAGAGATTTTTACATGGCAAAAATTCTTTGGCACTAGTTAGTTTCCTTTTCTCTTTGAACCTGGTCTAGCATTTCAGTTTTGTATAACTTCTTTCGTAGTTGGTATCTATTGGCATCTAAAATACCTATCAGGGCCTACCATTCCCTTGGGAACTTCACCCTCCTATGCAATTGCATGAGCCTATCTTGGTTTTGTATCAATACATCTTTGCCAATAGAAGCCTTTGGCAAAAATGTATTACTTGCACCGTTGCTCTAGGCTTAGGGATCCTTTTCCTCAATTACATCCTCAGCTCAAAGATTATGGAAAAATTGAGGTATAGGTGTAATACATCAGGAACTTCAATTGCCCTCTCTCCCCCCCTCCCCAATACCACTACCACAAATATGTTTTGAGCCCACAGGCTTAGTATCCATGTCCTTGGGCTCACCACAACCTCTCTCTCATGTGGCCTGGCCAGCTCACATTAAACTACTAAACATTACAATTATGTAACAATAATAATTAATGTTATTATTTGATAAAACTAATACTGACTAAAACTGACCTTTTTATCCGTACAAGGCCTTTGACACACTTAGCAATATCAAATCTATGTATTTTAGTTTGACACCATTTGGTTCCATATCAACAATGCAACAAAGTTACTTTAACATCAAAATGTATCAACATCCCAATCAGTAATGAACAGTATTCTCAAAATTATCTAACCCTATTGATAACTAACTATATTGAATCTAATATGATTTATTACTGTCAGTTCATTCTGAATTCCATGGAAGACAAACATCAGGTTGATTTTGTTTATACAGACCAGCAAAGCATTTGATTCGGATAATCATCACTTGCTTTTAGTGAAATTAAAAGCATTTGGTATCACCAGACCTTTGCTTCAGTGGTTCTATAACTATCTTATAAACAGGATCCAATTTGTAAAATACCGAGATACTGTCTCAGATGGCATCACCGTTCTATCGGGTGTTCCACAAGAATCACATTTAGGCCCGTTGTTTTTTATGTTTATAATTGATCTGCATTCTGCGCTCTTAGACGTTGATTTCCTGCTCTTTGCGGATGATTGCAAAATTTTTAAGACAATTACTTGTAACGATGACCTAGTAGTATTACAAACGGCGCATACAACTTTGTTAAATGGTGTGCAGCTAATGATCTGGTATTAAATCCAGACAAATGTAAATACATTAGTACTTTCTCGAGATTTTAAGTTCAGCACGTTTATGAATACACACTAAAACTGTTGTCCTAGAAAAAGTGGATTCTATCATAGACCTAGGCGTTATTTTCGATTCTAAGATTCATTTTCAGAACATATGCACCGTACAACAAATAAAGTCAATCAACTGCTGGGGTTCGTGAGAAGAACGTGCAATGAATTTAACAACATACACACTTTGAAAAGGTTATATTTGAAGTTGGTCAAAACTATTTTGACGTTTTCTCCGGGAGTCTGGTTTCCTCTCTTAATATTGAATGTAGAAGAGGAGGATTTGCATTGATTTTTATGTCGGAAGAATTTTTTTGTTTTGTTTTTGAGAATATTAACTGTTTTAATCTTTTGGGGGGTTATTTGTTTTCTTTATTATTTTATTTAAATATTTTTGTGTCATTTATTTTTATTTGAGTTCGTGGAACGTTACCACGTTTTCGTTATAAGTTAATGTATTTGGCTTGAAAGACTTATTTACCTATTTCTTTAAATTATTTAATTTTTTTGTTGTTTATCGTTTTGGATTAATAATAGTATGATTTATTGAGACATTTTAGGAATGAAATGTTCAATGTTCATGCTCATAAGTTGGAATCCGTCCAGCATAAGTTTTTTAGAATAGCGGAAACTCGGTTAAATCTACCTGATCCATATATTTTTATTATTTATTTTTATTTATTTTACGTCAAAAAACAGTTCAAACTGCGTATGACGTGCTATGGGGAAAAATGAATTGTGTGCACATTTTCAAAATTCTGAGATCCCTACACTAAGTCATATACTACTTAAATTAAAGAAAAAACAAAAAAAAAAAAAAAAACCACCACCAACAACAACAACCCTCCCATGTAATAAAATCTATTTTCAAGGATAAATAAGCAATAAATTTTGGCTCTTATCCATGTTGTCCTTCGGAATAATACTTCCTGCCGCGACAACATGGAAACGATAATTTCGAATAATTGTATTTCCCACTGAATTCTAGAAGACGTGCACAGAAAATGAAGTTACATTTATGTCCAGAAGCAAAACAAGGGGCCATCTCAGCATTTGCTCAATGGATCAGGGAAACTGGACGAAAAACCTGATCGAGATGGGGGTCATTGACCCGGAGGCTGTAGTACAATACTTGTTACAGGTTGTTTATACACATTTATACAGTCCAAATAGTAAATAATGCATTATGTATCATTGTTAAAATTAATGTTACTTTTCTTGTGATGCTCAGTATATAGATCATGGTTATTGCACTATCTCAACAGTTTTTGATATACCTTCATTGTCCTCTCAAAGAGAATTGAATGATCTCATTTACTTACATAAACTAGTTAATGGTAATATTGACTGCCCAATTTTACTCGAACAATTGAGGTTTAGAGTTCCTTCTGCATAGAGGCGAAATACTGTTTTTTCGATTCCAATCTACTCGTCGTCCTATACGTCAAACAATCCACTTTCGCGTATGTGTAAGCTAGCGAATTATTATAATCTCAATATATGGGAGCATAGTAATTCAACATTTATTTGTGAAGCCAAACGAAAGACATATCTTTGGTTAATGTACTATTAGCTTTTATGTAACAGAAATTATATGTTTCTGTTATTCTACTAATACATATTCTACTCATGTGTTAATACTTTATGTATCACATACTAGTTTATGTACATGGATGAGAGTCCGTTTATAAATAAATAAACAAACTCCACAGAAGATGTAGAACATAATGTTTATGGCATGTATCTGTTGACACAATGGTTTAGTTTACTTTAATGAGTAATTTAGTAATGTAATGTAGAATAATGTGTAATATTCTTCAATATAAAAAAAGAAAATATCTTTTGAGGATTTCTGAAAACTCTCCAAAAAAAATGTTGATCATAATTTTTACAGTGTGTAATAATTTTATTTACTTTCATGCAATATTTATATTGAGGAAATATTGTTCTATAAAAAAAATCATACATTTTGTCAATTTTTCTAACCCTTATTTGTATACTAAAAATATACAGGAGATTACTCTTCTACAATAAAGTCATATTTGTGTCATAAACCTGGTCGTATACAAATTTTCATTGCAAAATTTAAAACCGTGTTTGAGAAAATTTTGATATTGTGCCAGAGGCTTCACATGAAGTAGCCCTTCCAAAATTCAAAGAATTAGTTTCAAATTAGCAGGGCCTCGGTCCGGACCAAATCGATCGAAGAATATTCATTTTTGACAAAATCTTGATAGTAGTGTAGGTGCTGGTGTTATCCACAAAAGGACGGAGGTTAAAACACACACACTTTCCCGGTATCAGGGAACCCTAAAACGTGTATTTCCGTTAAAATCCCTCAATCGATTTTCCACAGCATCACATAACTTTCTCAGCTTTACATTTATTACTGCAAATTATGTACGAATTCGATAAAGTATAAGTCTGTCCTCAGTACGATGGTAAAAAAAATTTTTCTTCTCAATTTTCGAAAAATTAGGGAATTCAACGAAAATCGGACCTTCGCCATTATTATAACCGTATTTTGCAGTGAGAAAAAAATTGGAGACGTTTTTGTCAAAATTTTGAAAACGTCTTTGAGGCTTCAGTTACCTCAAAAATCCAAATATTCGTTGCAAATTCAAGGGTCCGCGTCATCAGCCAGATCGATTATGGAATATAACTTTTGGTGAATATTCTGATTACAGTATAGCCGCTAGGGTTGTTCGCTCACTGACAGATTTTAACCTTACGCAGTAATGTAAACCAAGCCTCTGCAATTATGAGAATTCTTTAAATTTTGGAGGTACTTTGCAAGAAGCTCCTGGGACATTTTCAAAATTTTCTCAAATATGATTCCTATTTCTTTTTTAAAATCTTGTAAGAATAGAGTGAAATTCACTTAAAAACTTATGAACTTAGGTACGATTTTCACTGTTAATTCTGAATTTTCGAAAATTACAAAAGTTTGTATTTTTCCTCCACAATTAGATTTTTAACTAACGCCATGCACTTTTTTGTAACTTTTTAGCAGTTTTCACGTAATTTTATGTTAAATATGGGCAATATTAAAAGAAGATTTTTTCAAAACCGCTCCCAATATTTTTTCATTGTCAATACATATTTACATTATGAGCGTTTTTCATACATTATTGCTTTTGGGAATATAGGTGCATCACATCTTTTCAGTGAAATTTCTCAAAAAATCAAAAGTTTTCTGTAAAAATGGACACGAAATCATGCATTTTGAGAAACCGCTCTAATGACATGTTCCTAAGGCTTCAAAGTTTTCAACGAAATCTTGCATGTAATATTAACTTTTACTCTCCTATAAGATTCTTAAAGTCATATTTCAATTCTACCATTAGCAGACCAAGAACTGAGAAAATCTGAAAAACAATGCCCTTTAGGCGACTGGGTAGTGACAGAAGGCAGCTGGATGGTGTAAAACCGAAAAGCTAGCGCAGACTAAAGAGATTTGAAACCTAACTACAGTGAAACCTGTCTAAACTGGAATCGTTTAGGTCCAATTTTTCTTCCACCTTGTACCAGAAACGTAATGTTGGCAATATTAAAAATAAGATTTTCTCAAAAACTGCTACAAAGTTTTGTTTCAAACTTTTTCTTCGGATGTTGCGAAATGCTCTGTATAACATAACATAAACATATGATTGATGTATTTATTTTCTTTCCCAAAAAATACCCAAATTTTAAAGACAACTCTCACATTGTTAATATCAATATTTACAATATGGATATTTTTGCGTACTTTCATGTGTTTGTGAGTACAAGGGACTTAAATGCTTTCCTAAGAATTTTCTTGATGTGCTGTGTGAAAATTAGCTCAATTGCGAATTTTCAGAAACACTCGAATGCAATTTTCTTACAAACGCCACAAATAGTTCTAATTTTTTGTACGGGTTGTGCTAAATGCGCCGAATAACATGACACAAATCCTATTGTGGTATTTTCTTTGTTGGTTCAAACATTACCCTAATGTAATTTTTTTAATATCTCTTACGTCGTCAATATTTACATTAGGGCCGTGTCTTAGACAGTATCGAATTTGGGAGTACAATTGCTTAAGATAATTCCTAAGGGTTTTGTTTTTTCGAAAACTCGAAAGTTTTGGGCCGAACTGAGCTCCTTACTGCGCATTTTCAGGTATGCTCAAACGACATTTTCTTAAAAACGACTCCAAATTTCATCAATGAAAGAATGTACTTATTAACTTCTATTTTTATATTTCTATTCTACTATCTGTTAGAAATCCAGGAAAAAATCGAGAAGATAAAAAATGTGCCAATAAATTGCGGCTGAGAAGAGTTTGGGGCAAAACCGAAAAGATGGCATAGTCTAAAGAGATAAGGAAACTAGTATGAGAAAATATGTGCCATTCTATAGCATTCTATTCCATTTGTTTCGAATTCTAACCAATTTGTCGCTATCAAGGACACACAAAACTAACCAAACAACTTGCTCGAAGTGATTTACTATGTATATGAACAAGAATTATCCACGTTTTCGGTATCAGGGACTTACAAAATGGATTTTCTGCCGAAAAATCGCCGTTCTTCGCTGCAGTACTTCTTAGATTTCTCTATACTACTGAGTAGTATATATATATATATATATATATATATATATATATATATATATACTAGTAAGTAGTACAATACGAGAAAGTAAAAAAATGTTTTTCAATAATGTAGTTGCGACAATATGTTTAATAATGTTTGAACTTTTGAATTTTCAAAATTTCTGAGATATTTCCATTTTGTAAGTGTAAGTGTAAGTAATATTTTCAAGCAAAATATTTAAAGAAAAAATTGGAGCAATTTTGAGGAAATTTCAAAAATGTCATATGGGCTGCATGTACCCCCCTCAACAAAAAAAAAATTAAAATATTCGTGTTAAATTAGTTGGCTTCGACTTGGGTTAGGGACTGATTGATTAAGGACTATCCATTTTGGAGAACATTCAGCGAATGGTTTTGGCGTAAGTGTTGACCACAGATAAAAGAACAGAATCTTTAAAAACAACCATATTTCAGGGACCTACAAAATGTATAGAGGTTCAGCAGTATCCCTAGCATACTAGCGTCTATACGAGAAAGTAAAAATTATTAGACTGGTTAATTATCTGACAAATTTTCAAATAAAAAATAGCCTTAGATAAGCTGGACTGAGTTTTCCTGATTTACACCATAGAACTGAAAACTTTTCTGTATTTTTACATTACAGTTATAGCACATTTAACAGTACGATTTAATTAACTTTGTTGCATAACAGTATTCAGTTTATAATATTAACTGACCACACGTTCGGCCACGCACTATTCGGCTTACAACAGATTTGCAGCATTTCTGCTGTGAGATATTTTATCGTTCACCCCAGTCCGGATCGCGCCCTCAAGCAATTCCCATCTCAAGAAATTCCACCATTCCCTCCAGCTTTACGCGTATGGCCGGTATTACACTGTAAAAGAACTCTGTCAAAGATCTTTTACAAAAGAAATATGACAATGTATAGCCAATATTTTATAAAAGATTTCTTTCATAAAATTTCTTGGATAAAATGTAGTATGAAGCGTCCAAGTTTTATCATACATTTGGTAACATGATGTCCGATATAGGGGTATTGCTTCAACCAAAGTTTTAATTGCAGAGTGCGAGCAATTGGAATGTTTATATAATATTGCCGGACTACAAAAGTAAAACCAAACGAATTGACACTTATAGGACACATTTTCCCGAGAAGTGGAAAATAAGGGGTTTGGAAAACGCTCACTTCAGAAAGATAATTTTTTTTAAACTTCCAAATCAGAGGACTCGATTTCGAGAAAGAAGGAGGAACGACAAAGAAAATTGAATGTTTCCTCATTCATTCTCGAATAATTCTTCATTTCGAAGTTCTTTAATTAATGCTTCACAATGTGCCACCCATAACCTCACCATGGATGAATACCATAGCGTTATTCTAAGGACTCACCCTCAAACGTTTCCTCTTTACTATTTCCTTCATCAGCATTAAACATAGATTAGTTATTATAAAACATAACGTAGCACAAACATAACTTTTTGTGCGTCATCCATCGTAAATCGTGAGCAAAACTACATAAAATATTGAACAAAATGTAATACGTTCGTCAAATTTCTTGTCAAAGTTTTCTCGTCAAAGTTCAAAGAACTTCCACAAATTTCATCAAAGATATATATCAAATATCTTTTAAAGTGTAATGCCGGCCTATCACAATGTCGCAGAGTTGCAGGTGGCTGTCAAACAGAGGTATCTAGACCAGGCGGCAGACGTCAACGTCTCAAGAATACATATTATGTTGATCCCTCTAATGATAAATGTCTCCGTTCTGGGGGTGATAATGTGGGAAAATAGTTCAACTTGTTCTTTATCTGATACACTAGAGTTTTTGTCATTAAATTGTTTTATTTTTGTTGACGATCTATGAAGTTTACTTTCAGAATGCACCTCGTAGAAGAAATTTTAATTTGCATTTGTAAATATGGTAAACAGTAGTTCCGAATTTCTTTAAAATCATTGATATTTTGAAAATTGCAAAAGTTCAAATATATTTTCGAACCTGTCCTACTATTAATAACCTGTCCTAATATTAAAGGTGTAAATTTATTTTTCAGTGCAATTTGCCTCTCAATTTTAGATCTTTAAGTGATGACGAGAAATGAGTGGTTGAAAAATGTTGACGAAAATCATAATATCCCAAAAGCATGGAAACAAGAATTTTTAAAAACGGTTCACCTTTTCTTTAAACTTCTTGAAAGAATAAAACATAATACAAAGATAAAGTTTCAGTAAGCCGAGCATGTCAAAGATTCGTCTTAAATTTCATTGACCCGGGAAGGAGTTCCTTAACCAGCAGTAGAACACTTAAGAGCTTTGTGTGGATGGTTTCTTATAAATTGAAAGAAAAGCCGTCTATCCTTAGAATTTTATACAGAGAGAGGATTTCTCTTCTAGTATATAAATAAATGCTTTGTGATTAATATATTATTTTCCTCAGTACCTTTAGATACTCTCTTTGCAATTGTTTGTACTTTTCTGCTAGTTGATCCCTTGTGTGCTTCATTCTTAAAAACTTATTGCAAAGATCGTAAGATGCTTTAGATTGCTGGTCCAATTTGTGTTCCAGTTGTTCAGTTTTATTTTTCAAGTTCTGTATCTGTGAATGCAACATTTTTTTAGCAAGGACTGAAAATTCACATACTTTATAAGAAAAACTAATTTACCTCAGATTTATATTGAGCAACATGTTTACAGTCTTTTTCGTGTGAGAACTCACAGCAAAATGATGTTTTCGACAAATTGCATGAACTTTTGTTGGAAAGTTCTTTACAAAAGTGCTCTTTTTCTTTTTGGTAGAAGAATCTTTCCTCTTCTAGTTGTTCTAACAAAAATTATTCAAATTAACATTGTTTGTCTTGGAACATATCTTACTTGTACTTCTTTACTTACGCTTCAATGACTTGTTTTGATGACTTTGCTTCTGTATATCAGAAATCAAAACAACATTTTCTTGTTTTAATGCATGCAAATCACTCTTTGTATTTTCTGTTAATGAATGAAGTTGATCAAGTTGTATCTGCATACTTGCAAGTTGTGATTTAAGCGTTTTTATTTCATTTTGGGTATTAGAAGAGTTGATGCTGGGACTTAAGTGTGCCATTTCTGGTAACTAGGAACCCTCTAAAAAGAATTTCTTCTAGAGAAGTTGGTTAAGATAATAGTGTTGACGGTTATGGAAATGTCTCGATTAAATGATTTATCTTAAAATAAGTATTCAATGTTAGAACTGGTCACACTTACTCAAGAAAGAAGTTATTAATCAATCAATCGAAGCGAAATTATGTATCTGTCACAGTAAAACAGTTTTTCGACTTCTTAATTTTTTTGTAAATAAGTCGATAAAATTATCATCACTTAAACTTAGCGAACTTTGTAGAGGCGAGAGAAAAGTAGTATCATTAAGATTCTAATAACATACTTTATGGCAAAGGTAAATATTGTGGTAGTTTCCTCTCGGATAGTTTTCAAATTCGTCCGCACATGTTTACAAGAGTGTCTTCAATTGTTGTGAAATCGCATGGAATTGTGTGGTTTTAGCGACAAAATAATTTAATGTTTCCGTACTAGCATAACCCTAAAATTGCCAAATTTAATTATTTTGTATACACGAAGTGTTAAATTTTTGTTTGGATTCATTCTTATCTCAGTATGTAAAAATGTCATTATCATCAGATCTATCTGCACTGAGAGTCACCCCAAGATATTTAAATTCCTTTACTTCTCAAAACATACCTACAGTATTTCTGTTTCTAGATCATTCTCAGATTTCCCTACTACCATGTATCTTGACTTTTCATTATTTATTTCCAGTCGCCATTTGTATATGTTTCTATTAATTTCTTTAACATATATTCAATATCATCCTGATCATGAGCCAAAATTACTTGGTCATCAGCAAAAAAATTATATATCTTCTCTTTTTCAACAGTAACTTCCATATTTGTACATTTTCTGGATCATTCCTTTAGAGTTTTGCCAATAAAAATCTTGAACAGAGTTGGTGAAAGAGGACATCCTTGTCTGAGACCCTTATTTACTATAAATCCTTCTGAGAGTTCATTTTTTTCTTTACTCATACTGTTTTCATAGAGACTCTTTATTACATTTATCAAGGCAGGGTCTACTTTTACTTTTGTTAGGACTTCCCACATTTTATTTATAGGAATACTATCACAAGCCTTCCTTAAATCAATAAAAAATAAGTGTAAATCTGTTTGTTGAGATTTTCTTTTCAATAAGTTGTTTAATAGAGAATATATTATCTATACAAGATCTTCCTGCCCCAAAACTATTTTGCTCTTTAATTTCATTGATCTCCATTTACAGTTTTCGAGTCAAAATCCGTCCGTACAGTCTACCGAAAGTAGCTATCACTCTAATCCCTCGATAGTTTGAACAGTCGTTCCTGTTTCTCTTTTTATGAATGGAACTAATCCATGCATTCTTCCATTCTTCAGAATGCATGAATTGAATGCAGTGTGAATTCTTCAGAATGCATGAATGCATGCATTCTTCAGAATGGAAGAATTATTCCTATTGGGAAGGGCAATTACTAGTAGACTTCATCATATTTTATGGAACAAGAATATTAGAAAGCAAACTAAGAGACAAATGTACAAGACAATGGTGGATAGTGGTGTGACGTATGGATCAGAAATTTGGGTTAAAAAGGATGCAATCTCGCTTAAATGCTATGAAAATTAATGTTGTCAGTGTATCCAGTTTGATAGAATACCAAACGAAGAGATTAGACAGATAATGCAGATAGACAAGTGATCGAAAATGTAGAATCCAAACAACTCCAATGGTATGGCTATATAATAAGAATGCATGCAGACGGAATACCAAAAATTGTCTTTGAGTGGATCCCTGTCGACAGAAGAAAACTAGGAAGACCAAAGAAATCTTGGAAGTCTGTCATCGATCATCGATTCGACAATGAAGAGCAAAATAATAGAGGAATATGCCTGGCGGAATAAAATAAACATTGGCGTGTAGAGTGCAAGAAACAGTCATTAGAACTGTTAAATACTCGTTTAATAAATAATAATGTAAAAAATAATATAATTGGATTGATCGCTAGAATTCTCCTCCAGACTGCGATTGAGTTCGACCTAGCTGAAAAGTTAGGGTCGAAAATCCTTTCTCCGACGGGACTCGAATCTAGCACTTCCCGGTCAGAGGCACTGCTGGGACATCACTTATTGTTCTGAGCCACCGCTCCCGGTGAATATAATTGGAGCCTATCGCCGCCATTAAAGTAACTTATAATGACATGGTTGAACCATCATAGGTGTAGTACCTAGAGGAGTTACTGCAGTGCGAAACATTTGTGTATGATTTTAGCGGTAAAAGAGGCATTTATTTTGCAAGTAGGAAAGCTTGCGGGGCCAATAAGCTTACGTACTATATTCTAGTAAACGCAATAATGAAATGGAAAAATCGATTTATTTGAGATAAAAGCAATCATCCAGACGAACTTCAATATTGTTTTCAGCATCATTTAATCAAATTAGTTATTTAATGATGGACGAGTTGTAAAAATGGTATTTTATTTTTCGAGTAGGAAAGGTTGCGAAACGAGGCTGATAAGACGAGTGTTGCAATCTTACGAGCAAACGAAAGCACTTTTACCACGAGTGTCAGACGCTTTTAATATTTTTTAGGCAGCCTTCCTGATTTTAATTTTATTTTAATTCAAGCATACAAATCACTTAATTGTAAACTGATATCCATAAGTTAATGTTTAAGTATTTTGAGTACCTCGTGTAATGCGATTCGCTCTTCGAGCTTGCATTGAGCCTCTGCGAAAAAAGCAATATTGTAATTAAAGGGTTGTGGGTTTGCATGATCATGATAACCAACATGGCTCGTTTTACACCAACAGCAATTATACCGTCAGTAATAAATAAAGTAAAAATTTAATATTGTTTAAAACTTTGTTTTAAGAACCACTTCGTTTCGTTCTCTCGAGAAACATATCCCAAGACCAAAACAATCGATGCACCAGATATTTCTCAGGACTCTTCATAACAATTCTTTTCATCTGTAAATTGTGGGTTACCATGTTTTTGCTCACAAACCTTCACTGGTCTCTGAGCAGAAAGTTTACTTCTTTAGTGCGCAGCACTGAACCTTTGCGATGGTACCGCCATCTGATCACCGCCCGATCACTGTTGCTAAGCACATACCGTACGCATCGCACTTCGCGGTGCGAACTTGGATTCTCTCTTCTTCAGCTGCTGCCCTAAGAAAGACACCAGACCACTACCAAGCAACGGCTGGGAACCCATTGACACCACTGAATGATTCGGGCGGCAGTTCTCACGCGACCAGTGATGAAGACATGGACGGAACATGCACCTGGAACCAGCAAGACGCAGGGAGGGAAATATTCAAGAAGAATAGAATAACCGACACTTCTCTTACCATCAATAGAAGGACATCTTCATCAGCCAGTTGGGTATACTGTGGGCTTCCGAGGCTACCGGCCATAGCTCGAGAAAAATTCGAGAATAAAATTCAAGATATATTAAAAATAACTAAAGGCCACTTTTCAGTGACATACATTTTTCAAACGTCCACATAATGTGTTCTGTTGAGATGTGTAATTAAATCATTCGCTAGTCCAGACTGGCTTCGATGTCGACTAAACAGAAACCAACAGACAGGACATTGATCAGATCAAGTTGACTATTAAATTACTGCTGCATTACAAAATCGTCATTGAAGACCACAATCAGACAAATCGTATCCCTCGATGTGAGTATTGCCAAATGCTATTCAACGCTAGACACAGAAAAATCTGCGCCTAATGCAGTGACAGTTATCAAACTGGTGACCTCGGCTTACATTCTGTATATTGTATCTTAAAGTCCCCTCACCTTACTCTATTAGTCGGCGACCTCGGCTAACTTTCAAAAGACAGCTGCCTGCCCGCAATAGGTATCATTACAAAATAAACAACCTGGGATTGCAGACACAATAATACGAACGGACAAAGACTCCAAA
Source organism: Teleogryllus occipitalis (assembly GCA_011170035.1). Classification (NCBI taxonomy): domain Eukaryota; kingdom Metazoa; phylum Arthropoda; class Insecta; order Orthoptera; family Gryllidae; genus Teleogryllus; species Teleogryllus occipitalis. The sequence goes on along the minus strand of BLKR01001710.1, from coordinate 195,480 downwards.
TGTACTTAGACTCAAACTCGAACCTAACCCTTTTAGCCCCTATTGAACTCATCCACCTCATCCGAACCTTCCACACGGTATCCTTGACTCAGCCATCGACTCCTCCAATACAACTATAAGTACTCCTCACCCCAAACTAGAACTCAACATCAACGTCTTAAATAAAACCATTTCCACAAATCGTAAAAAATTCAAATATCTATTCAAAAATTTCAAACCACTCAACGCACTTCAGAATTCCCGTGACATAGACCAGACCATTAAACACCTATCCCTCCAAATAAACTGCTCCCTCAGAAAAGCCTCTACGTACTCATAAGTTTCCCAATTCCAACTCCCGAACAACATAGCCTACTATCACTACCATGCTACTACACACATATTTGATAAAATTATTTACTTGCAATACAAAAGAACACTTCATGACGCACTTCAAAATTACGAAATACAGAAGTGGACAAAGTGAATTCACCAAGAACCGGGATTTGAACACTTATCAAGGATCTGAAAACTCCCACCCAAAATATCTTTCAACTGACGCAACCTGACGGAACCTGAACCTATAATCGGCGGCGATGGTGTAACGGTTAGCGTATCGGACTGTTATACCCAAGTTTGCGGGTTCGAACCCGATCGAATCCGTGGGCGAAAAAATCCTTCGTACGCCTTCCTTCGGAGGGGAAGTAAAGCCGGCTGCCCCATGTTAGTAGATTTACTGCATGTAAAAGATCCTCAAGCCTGAATGACGCCTCTGAGCTAAATTCAAATCGCCTGTTTCGTCGCCCAAGAAATACCTTCTTTCTCCCATGGCTGGTGAAAGGAACGTAGCGGAATTTGCGTGGTCAGGCGGAAGAGCAGGCCTCATGGCCTGAGTCTCGCCACGTAAAATAAGGCAAATTCAATAATCCCCAGACTACGGCAGAAATCTTCGCAGTCAAATTACGAGTACAATCCCGATTCACATCGCCTCCTCCCATGCTTTCCGTCCACCTCCTTTCTCCATACATCTCCTTCTTCCTTGCACCTCTCGCAGATTCTACCATTCTATAGTACAGAGTGTTTTTTTTATCGTCTCAATTTTTATCGTCATTTTTTATCGCATTCAATCTTCGTCCGGGCAGTCGAGCGCTCATTCGCCCAGCAAACCGCTGCGTCAACTCGCGTGCTGACACACGGGAACACTAGCTGAGCCTGCCTTACCTTAAAGAAGTTGGAGAAAGCTGTATCCTTCGGCTCGGATGCATTCTTGGCACCTCCGGAACATATTCTGATTTACCCATTGAAGTAAGTCTCGAGGAATTTCTGCGATGTTCTCTTCAATAGAGCGCCGGAGCTCTTCCTCCGAAAGCTGGTTTTATGCTTACACCTTATCTTTCATGTACCCCCAACGGAAAAAGTCAGAAGGAGTCAGATCAGGTGATCTAGGAGACCGTAATCCACAACTAATTATTCGATCGTCACTACAAACATTATTTAAAAAGTTCATGGATCGCACAGCAGTGTGAGTATCGAAAGTAATCATAGACGTCTCAAAGATTTTCTTGGGGGTTGTTGTAATCTGCCAGAGATTTCGTTCGCCTTCTCTTCTGTCAGGACATGGCACTTTCGAAACTTTTGTTTTATCAATTAAAATTTCAGGAATTCGAAGTTTCTTTACAAGCTTCAAAATTGTCGACCAATGTGGAATATTCACGCCCGGAAAATTGTTAATAAACCTCTTGCGGCACTTACTGGCAAACTTGGTGGGTGAAGTCTCTGCTTCAAAGAAAATTTCATGATTCTCAGTTGAAGGCTCTCGGAACACTAGTGTATCGGCCGGTCGCGCCGAACGACGAAAGCGCCGGAAGAACGGGGGTCTTTGTTGACAAATCGCCGGGGAACCGAGGGCTCGATCGCTGAGGCAAGCGGCGCGTCACCTTCGGCGAAACATTAAATAAACACCCGGTATTTAAAAACACTAAACCTCCCTCAACCCTTACAACAATCATAGACCACAACATATAACGACGTTACTGACGAATTTGTCTACATCGTCGAAGGCATAGCGACAGGGCCCGACGGAGTCAAAGCGGCAGCAACAAAACGACTGACGAAAAACGTGACAGACTTCGAAACGAGACTTTGCAACGCTTGTATCAAGACTTCGCTTTTTCCTGCCCTCCGGAAAATAGCTAAAATCAAAATGATCTCTAAACCTCACAAACCTCATCAAAATGATCTCTAAACCCTATAATCCTGACAACTGCAGACCCATCAAAACTGAATTTTACGAATGGCATTTAGTTTCCCAACTTAGAATTTAAATTTATGCGCAGAAGCAAAATAAGGGGCCATCATAGCAACATTAAAAACACATTGCTTCCTGAAACTGTTATTGTAATAACAATCGAAGGTATTGAAAAGTTCTTGTATCTAGTTAGCATCACTTCTATACGAGCCGTCTGAGTCTGAAATGCATTAATCTAATTCACAGGTAGAAAACAGTTCAATGAAAGCTCTTACTTGATAAAGACATGATTCTCCTGATGTTTATTTATTTATTTATTTATTTATTTATTTATTTATTTATTTATTTATTTATTTATTTATTTATTTATTTATTTATTTATTTATTTATTTATTTATTTATTTGTTTATTTGTTTATTTGTTTATTTGTTTATTTATTTGTTTATTTGTTTATTTATTTATTTATTTATTTATTTATTTATTTATTTATTTATTTATTTATTTATTTATTTATTTATTTATTTATTTATTTATTTATTTATTTATTTATTTATTTATTTATTTATTTATTTATTTATTTATTTATTTATGTATTTATTTATTTATTTATTTATTTATTTATTTATTTATTTATTTATTTATTTATTTATTTATTTATTTATTTATTTATTTATTTATTTATTTATTATCATTGGGATCATTATAGTGATGATAATGGATTGAATGATGGTAGTCAAATGGTGGAAAATACTAAGTTTATTACGAGACGTTCAATGTGTAAAGCAAAGAATTTTATTTAAATGGGTATGTGGAATAACCTCGAAAGACTGTTTTACTTGAAAGTGATTGAACGTTTTGGTGCTGTATGTGAATATTGTATAAGTACCTTAAATGATGTTTTTCTGCTGTATCCGAGTGTAGTTGCAGTATAATATTTATTCCATTTTACTCGGAATGCGTAGACGAAAGCGGTAACGTGTGCTACCCATGTCAGGTTGAGAGAAAATTGGTGCATCAGATGGAGAGGAAGTGGGAATGGGAATGGGAGAATACGAAGTAGAATCAGAGGAGAATGTAAGACGTTTCGAAAAACAGGTGGAGGATGGAGAAATTAAGGTCGGTGAAAGGTATAGGTTTTTGGTAGAAGACTGCGTGCGATTCGAATTCACGATGCGTCTTGCCAGCTCACTACCGAGTGTATGTTTTTCAACAAGGTTCAAGTGTAAACAATGTCGGGCGAAATGTTTTGCTGTGAGGAAATTGAGTTAAAAAAGAGTGATATTTGCTTATTGCTGTTATTACTGCGGAGGCAAAAAGTTAAAAATCGAGGCTGCGCTACGCTCCGCCTCGATATTTGATTTGGCCGAGGCAGTAATAACACTGGAACATTTCGTGGTGTGGTCAGCATTTTATCTGTAAGCATAGAATCTCAGAAATTATGCGAAAATTTACATTACTGCAATAGTAAGTACATGAATTCTGTTGCTGCGGCATGCTAGTACAATATTGTGGGGTGTTGCCTGCGATATATCTATATAAATAATATTCGTATACCGTGGTTCGAGAAAGATGGATGCAAATAATTATCCTGAACCTAAAGATACCGAATAAATGACTTTCGGTTAGGAAATTGGCGCGTTGACTTCCAGTGACGACACCTTCACATCGTCAGTAAATACGATTACCGGAGTAGTTTCATTTGAGAGAATACGAGGAAAATGAGGTTAATTTACCTAATATACATTTTTCTAATTGTACTATTAATAATATTACAATTAAGAATAACTATTCCCGCAAACCAAAGTGAGTTACTTCTGAATTGTTTGAATCTGATTTGTTTTGTACGTCGTCATGGTTTTTCCTTAACAAACACTTGACTTGCGATGAATCGATGGTTGTTTACGTTGCTAATGTAACGTCATAGCATTCACTGGTCGTCGGACCGCACAAGGCGCGGGCCGGGGCGTGGGAGGGGGTGGTCCAGATGTGGGGCTGGCAGGGCATCCGGAGCGGCCGCTCCGAGGGTGGAAGCCAGCGGGGAACATCCGGCGGTCAGCTAGCGCAGAAGGACGGGTGAGGACAGATCGTCTGCAGCTGGTCGGCGGACCCCTTTGTGCGCCCGGCCCAAAAACTCGGTAATGAGGTGACGCGGTCCGCGGGTCTTCAGCGTGTGAGGTCTGTCACGTGACTCCTCGCTGGAGACGCCGGTGGAGTGTTGGCGATGGGCATTCGAGTTTGGGCCGAATCGCGGTGCGGAGGCAGATGCTGATCCGTGAAGGGTAGTCGCAAGTTGCGAGGGTGGCTACAGCAGATGCCAGGAGCGGTGCTACAGGTTAGCACGCTGGGGCACGCTGGGTCAGGCAGAGGCGGCTTGCCTCAGGAACGGTAGTTTCCGGAGGAGAATGTACATATTGTAATATGCAGTAACATTAAATAAAACGTGTACAAAGAACTCCGTGTCTGTGTTGTTCTTCACACCACGACGACGTCACAGACGAGGAAACATTAAATGGTGGCAGCGGTTTTAACGAACTTTACGCGGAAGTGACCATTAGTACATTAAATGGTAGCAGCTGTGACAACGGACATTCACGCGATTGTGACCAATAATTCATTAACTGGTTCACGCAGAGTCGTGCTAAATTAACATTAATTACGGCAGCAAGTGCCGAAGTGGTGTACAGTGATGTACGGGTGCGTGGAATGCAAGGTGCAGCAGTAGCTTTCTGGGCAGTAGCAGCAGGAACTGAGCAGGAGCTGTCGGGGTACCAGTGAAGCGCGAGGAAACATTAAATTACGCGGCAGCAACGGGAGCATCAAGAAAGAAGACTGGTACGGGCCTTGAAGGAAGGAAGGAAGGAAGGACGGACGTCTACACGTGTCCCCGACTCAACCCTGAGTCACAACAGTCACAACAGCGCAAGCGGCACCGAGGTTTTCCCTGCACGTAAGTGTGTCTTTTTGTACTCGCCGGGATTAATTCAGGCAGTATGGCGTATCTTGCGGGATTCAGGAAGGAGGTGTTGATGCGAGTGGCCAAGGAAATGGGGGAAACGCTTTCAGGTGATGAAACGGTTGTTGCACTAAAGCAAATAATTGTCAATAGCGCGGAATATGAGGAGGAAATTGTACGGGAACTCGCTAAGGCAACAAAGGAAACTCTCATAGAAGAACGCGAGGAGCGGGAACGCGAGAGGCAGGAGCGGGAACGCGACAGACAGTATGAGCTAGAGAGGTTGCGCATCACTACGACAACCACGACGCCGGAATCGATAGGTAGTACCGGTACCGCAACGAAGGCAACCGTTCAAATTAAAAATGTCATGGATCGGTTTAAAGGCGAAAACGATGATATTACGATGTTCCTGAGTGTGTTCGAAGCACAGGTAGGGCAATTAGGAATACCGGAATCGGAATGGGTGACAAATCTCATGGCACTGTTGCCTAATCAGGTAAATTCTTGGTTGATGCTCGATTCAGGAACGGGTGGCGTAGAATACGAGGAAGCGAAAACTCGGCTGTTAGAAATGTTTAAATTTAACGCCGAAAGGTTTCGACAGTTATTTACGTCACACCAAAGACGTGCTGGAACTACTTGGAACGTATACGCACGGGAATTAAGTAACTATTGCAAAGAATGGGTGGCGGGGCTTAAGATAACTGAATTCCACGAGCTCCTAGATTTAATGGTAACGGACCAATTAAAGCGGAGAGTACCGGCGGAAATGCGTGACCACTTTATCGATGAGTGGGGAGATCTTGCGGCGTCTCTCGAGCTAGCAAAGAAACTCGATAGCTATGAGAACAACCGAGCAGGTTGGAAACGTAGTTTCTCGAAGTTTACTAGCAAAGAGAACTCGCAGGTTAAACGGGTGGATCAGGCGACGGAAGGTGCGCCGCGAGTCACAAAACAGACGGAATCTAAGGTGGACCACACGGCTGAATTTGAAAGGCCTAAGGCGGCCGCCTGTTTTAAGTGTGGAGAAGCAGGTCATTTTCGTAGGCAATGCCCAGATCGGAAGAGCGTGGAAAAAATAAATCACGTGGCCGAAAGGCAAGGTCAAGCATTGTTGAAACCCTTCACGTGTGTCGGAAGGGTAAATAATTTCCCCGTTAAATTACTTCGTGATAGTGGTGCCACTTACGACATTGTAAATGGTAAACATGTGACGGATGAACAGATGACCGGGGAATCCGTTTGGGTGATGCAACCACTCGATGCAGAGCCAAGGAATCTGCCGGTGGCGCGCGTCACGTTAGAAGGGCCCTTCGGCAGGTTCGTTACAAAGGCGGCCGTAGCAAATAGTAATTGCAAGCTCGATTACTATTTATTAAGTAACCGTACGGCCACCTTGATGGATGAGGTTAAAGGGGGGTTTGTTGAGCCACAAATAGCTTGTGCGGTGCAGACCAGGTCACAGAATCATAGAAAGACGCGTACGGCTTCGCCGGAACGCCAAGAGCGGGAGCAGCAGCCGCCGGCGTCCGATAACGCCACGGACGGAGCTGCGGAAGCGTTGACGGGCGATGACGACGAGGAAGGCGACGTGGCCGAGTTAGACGCAGGCATAGTAAATCTGCTAAAAATAGAGAAACCGGCGTTTGCAATCGCGCAACAGGAAGACGAGGAAATCCAAAGATTAAGGGAGCTAGCCAGGGGAGTCGGCTCAGAAAAAAGTGGCTACTTCGAAAGGGACGGATTGTTGTTTCGGGCCAGACAGAGTAAACGCGGCGAATGCTACGAAATGATTGTAATGCCCACAATCTACCGTAGTACGGTACTGAAGGTCTGTCATGAAACGTCGAATTCGCATCTGGGAGTCACTAAGAGTAAAGACTCCATGGCCAAGTATTTTTACTGGCCAAATTGCTTTAAAGACATGGAAACTTACGTGCGCACCTGCGACAGCTGCCAGAGAGTAGGTCGAGCAGGGGACAAAAAGAAATCGCCGCTGAAACTCGTCCCCGTTGTCTCGGAGGTATTTTCAAAAATTAATGTCGATGCGTGCGGGCCTTTTCCAGAGTCAGACGCCGGGAACAAGTATATCCTTACCGCAATGTGTCTCGCGTCCAAATTTCCGGAAGCCAAAGCAATAAAAGATTTGTCGTCAGCAACAGTCATCGAAGCCCTATTAGAACTATTTAGTAGGATAGGTTTTCCGCGGGAACTGCAAACAGATCAAGGGACCTGTTTCACGAGCGCGTTGACGGCTGAATTCGCGGAACGTTTCGGGATTCGCTTAATACGCAGTTCACCGTACCACCCGCAGAGCAACGCGATTGAGAGGGTACACCGGACCATGAATAGGCTGATGAAGGTGCTGTGCTTAGAGGCCGGGACAGAGTGGGAAAAACAGCTCCCAGCTATTATGTTTGCGCTGCGAACGACCGTACATGAAAGCTTGGGTTTCTCACCGGCCGAACTAGTGTACGGCAGGAACCTGCGTACGCCCATTACGCTCATGTACGAGCACTTGGCAGGTGCAGAAGAGCAGACAAGTCCGGTTGTCGAGCACGTCTTTAAATTAATAAACAGGCTAAAGAAAACACGTGAGCTAGCACATCAGCGAATGGCCTCCGAACAAGAGAAACGTAAGGTTTGGTACGACCGGAGGGCCGTTCGTAGGACGTTTGTGATGGGAGACAAAGTGCTGGTTTTGGCCCCGAACAAAACACAAAAGTTGGCAGTTCAGTGGGTTGGTCCAGGCGAAATTAGAGAACAGATTTCGGAAACGAATTACGTGGTACAAATGCCGGGAAAAAAAGAGGCAAAGGTGTACCACGTAAACATGCTAAAGCGGTACCACCAACGGACCGAGTACGTCAACTTCCTCGGTATCGCGTCAGAGGAGACGGTGGAGGAAGAAGACGAGTTGGACAGGTACGCGTTGAAATTAGACTCGAGTGATTTTGACATCGAATCACTGCTTGAAGGCACCCATGTGGAGCCGGAATTTCGGGCTGCTTTGAAAGATGTCATTTTCAAATACAAAGACATTTTTTCTGAAAAACCAGGATTGACTGACGTCATAACAATGGATGTAGAACTCACTGATTATACTCAAACGGTGAGGAGTGCGCCGTATAGAATGTCACCTAGACAAACAAAAATCTTAAAGGATGAAATCACGAAAATGCTCAAGGAAGGCATTATCGAAGTAGGCGAATCTGATTTTACGTCGCCAATGATTTTGGTCGAAGCACCGGACAAGAAACCTCGACCGTGTATTGATTACCGGCGGCTAAACCAAATCATAAAAACTGAGTACTACCCTTTAACCAACATGGACGAAAGAATAGAGACCGTTGCGGCAGCAAAAATTATCACAACTCTTCATTTGGCCAAGTGCTACTGGCAGATAGGTCTCACCGCTAGAGCACAGAGATACGCCGCATTTGTTACGAGTTTCGGTACATATAGGCCGTTGCGACTACCATTCGGAATACGTAATGGGCCGTACCAATGCAGTCGTATGATGGGCTCTCTCTTACGGGAATGTCAAGAGTTCGCTTTGCCTTATCTGGATGACATTGCGGTATTTAGCAATACATGGCAAGAACATGTGCGTCATCTCGACATAGTGTTTAAGATTTTGAAGGAGGCAAAACTCACGGTACAACCGGCAAAATGCAAGTATGCACGTACACATGTCCAATATCTAGGATATGTTGTTGGAAATGGCGAGCTCAGACCGGTCGACGCGAAAGTGAAGGCAATCCGAGACTTTCCCGTACCGAAAACAAAAAAGCAGGTTCGCGCATTTTTAGGTCTATCTGGGTATTACCGTAAGTTCATTCACGGGTTTGCGGAGAAGGCAGCACCGTTGACTGACCTGTTACGCGGACGAGAGCGGCAAGGCAGGGTAACATGGACAGACGAATGCCAAGAAGCGTTCTGCCGATTAAGAGAGGCGCTCTGCGGCGACGCAGTGGTGAAAGCTCCGGACTTCACGAAAAGCTTCATACTTCAATCAGATGCGTCAGATAGAGGGCTGGGAATAATTTTAGCTCAAAAAGACGAGCTGGGAGATGAGCATCCGGTACTCTATATAAGTAGAAAGATTACACCGGCGGAATCCAAGTTTTGTACAACAGAAAAAGAGTGCCTTGGAATTATATGGGGTCTTCAAAAGCTAAAATATTATTTGGATGGACAGGTTGCCATAAAAATAGAGACAGACCATAATCCGCTGGTATGGTTAAGAAATTCTGCAGGAAATAATCCTAGATTGATGCGCTGGTCGCTGTTATTGCAACAATACGACATCACCATTGTTCATAAAAAAGGGGCAGAGCATGTCAATGTGGATGCACTGAGTCGCATGTACTAGCCTGGAGTAGTCTACGTGAGTGCAAGAGGGCACCACGACAGTGGAGCCAAAATGTACAAAAAACGGTGCAATTGTATAAATTGTAAATACCATAGTTTAAGAGTGTTACTGATTTATGTAAAATGTCTTTTTTTAATTTTAAGTACAAAGGTTTGTGGTAGTGTCAATATAGTTGCCCAAGGTTATGTTCAGATAAATATTGTAAATGTAATATTGATAAGGCCACTAATGTTAGTCACGGCCGGCACTGAAATTATTGAACATTGTGTAAATTTGAAGGCAACTTGGTGATTTTCCGTGTTATGTATTTATGTTGTGGCATTTTGGGGGACAAAGTCAAAAAAAAATGTTTATTGCAAATTGAGGGCAAGATGTGTATATATAAACGTACATTGACTATGTAAAATTGTGTATGGTGGTAAAATTGGTGAAATTGTATATAGTCATTAGGTGATAATAGCTAGTGAAAAAAACAAAAGGTTACGAGTCCAGGGAATTAATAGATCGGCGTACAATCCAAGGAATTTTTTCTCTGTAACTAATAAAGTCTGCGAAAAAAAAATCCGCCCCAAGTATGGGAGAGATTGTAACGTCATAGCATTCACTGGTCGTCGGACCGCACAAGGCGCGGGCCGGGGCGTGGGAGGGGGTGGTCCAGATGTGGGGCTGGCAGGGCATCCGGAGCGGCCGCTCCGAGGGTGGAAGCCAGCGGGGAACATCCGGCGGTCAGCTAGCGCAGAAGGACGGGTGAGGACAGATCGTCTGCAGCTGGTCGGCGGACCCCTTTGTGCGCCCGGCCCAAAAACTCGGTAATGAGGTGACGCGGTCCGCGGGTCTTCAGCGTGTGAGGTCTGTCACGTGACTCCTCGCTGGAGACGCCGGTGGAGTGTTGGCGATGGGGATTCGAGTTTGGGCCGAATCGCGGTGCGGAGGCAGATGCTGATCCGTGAAGGGTAGTCGCAAGTTGCGAGGGTGGCTACAGCAGATGCCAGGAGCGGTGCTACAGGTTAGCACGCTGGGGCACGCTGGGTCAGGCTGAGGCGGCTTGCCTCAGGAACGGTAGTTTCCGGAGGAGAATGTACATATTGTAATATGCAGTAACATTAAATAAAACGTGTACAAAGAACTCCGTGTCTGTGTTGTTCTTCACACCACGACGACGTCACACTAAGGATGTTAAAACGCATTGCTAAGGATGTTAAATTTCTTAACTTACAGGTAGGTGCAAGTGCACTTAACAAACCTGCAGGTTTGCATGTTAACAGGGGTTAAAGACGCATGCAACCAATAAATGTATAATACAAAAAAGAAATGCTAAATGGCTCCCAGTAACACAGATACGAACGTATCTGCAGTATCACAGTTACGCACGTTCTTATGGTCTTTGATGGATCGTGTGGAAAACTGTGATACATCACCAGATGTAACACTTACTGATGTAGTGTATAAACTATACAGAACACTAGTTCTCTGAGTGTCTCGCTCCTGTTGTGGTTCAGACGAACAAGCCTGTTCTGTTGATGAAACTTTTCAAGTAGTTGTCTTCGTTGTTTTCTTTTTCTTGTCGCTACTTGATTCCTCTCCCCCGCACAGCGACGGAAATTGAGAAGGCCTATTTTAAGGTAGATAGGGTATTCTGATAGGGTGGAGGGGGGTATATGATTAGGATGAGGAAAGTGGGGAAGGGCTGAAGGAAAAAGGGAAGTATTCTTTGTCGATGGCAAGGGTTTTTGTTAACGTCTTGTATTTTGTTCCTTATTATAGTAGAAAGTCAAGTTTAGTCTTGTCGGTTTTAATGCCCTCTGGTTTATGTAATAGGGGAGGATGTTTCAGGATATCTAAGGAATACTTTTCGCGTAAGTTGCGATGGGTTTCGTAGGATATGATGATGGACTAGGATTACTGCTCGGAAAGTGGATTATTGATGTAATTTCGTTGTGGGGCTATTGCAGATTGATGACGGTAGGTTTGAGTATGCGGAATATTCTTGTTCTGTCATATGTCATTGTACCGTGTGTACATAGGAGGACGGAAAAATAGACTGAGGATTCCGTTTCCTGTGCGGATACGTTTTTTGAGGTTTCGCACCAGGTGGGATGAAAATATAATAGGATGGGGCGGATGTAATTATAGTAGTTTTGTTATTTCCTTTTGTTACGTCGTGGGAACACAACAGCAATCACAGTCACGAGCTTCAGATATTTACGTATTTATTAATAAGTATTTACAAATAAATAATTTTGATCCGTTATGTACAACTCTGATAGACACTATACCCCGATCGCAGGAGCGATCCTTAAAAGATGCAAATCTGCCGGACTCGTGGCCCTCGCCACTCCTCGGTGAGCTTACGCGCACAGCGTAGTGCCCCGGCGACCGCAGTCACCCGTGGAAGAAATGTTCCACAGCGGCGTCCCAACACATGGGTTGCCCTACGAGCATAGCTCGTCTCCGCGCCGCCCTGGGCGCAAGTTTTGTGCGTATGCACGAGGTTTTCGCCCAGCTCAAAACCCACCACTGCGCTTTACGCTCTTGATTATGTACCTCCCAGACTACGTGACACGCAACGCCATCTCGTTTCATGCCACGTGACTGTCGCGCCGCCATGCATTTTGGGCATCCCTTTCCCTGGATTCCTGGAAGTTCTGAAAATACCTCGGGGTGCCTCCACCCCTAGCTACCGTCTATTCATTCCGCTTCCTTTCTGTACCCAGTATTCTCTGGCGCCCTAATCCTGCGACGCGGTGCCTGCAAGGCGCCGTCTTCCTGCTTGCTAATACAATACGTTACACTTTGGACAGTAAGGGATGGATTTTTGAAGCTGGAATATTGTGATTATTGATTCTGTTTAGTTAGTGATTCTGTTTGTTTTCATTCAGGTTTCATGGATGTGGTGGGTCCAGAGGAAAGGGTTATACCAAGGTATTTAACTTGGGATAGCCAGGGGATCGAGCTGTTCGCTCTTGAAGTGGAGGAGGATGGGATGGATGTGTTTCCTGGGAGAAAAGTTGTGCTTGGCATATGGAAAGATTAATGGTGATGGAAGTTTGGGAGGTCCAGAGGTTAAAGTCATTAAGAGATTCTTGGAATTGTTTTAGAGATCTGTTGAGGGATTGGAAGGATGAAAGGAATTCACGGCAATAGACATATAAGGTTTTTACTCCAGAGATTGTGGGGATATCGTTGATGTACATAGAAAAGAAGATGGGAGATAGAACAGTGCTCTGGAAACCGGTTTGATTCGGGTTGCTAAGTGAGGTTTTGGAAAGGAGTCGGATATGGATATGTCAGGTAGCTCTGGAGTAGGGAATGTGGTATGTGATTAGGGATATAGGGGCAAATTTCCTTAGGTAGAATTGGGTGTGAAACAGCATTACAGGGTTAGATGGGTGAATACAGTTGGGACTTACGTTTTTGCTTGTAGGGGTATAGCTATAGAGCAGAGGTGCACAAGCGCCCCATTTGAGCTCCTTCTTGGGGCACTGGAAAGCCTGCGCCCCGCGCCCTACGAGAACCAGGAAAGTTGGCATAATCCCCGACGGCCGGGCTGTCCCTTCACTTTTATGCTCTTTACATTTATCTTTCAGAAATAGTCGGCAGATTGAACTGAGGGTGCAAACCGTGGCAGGTCTCAAACGAAATCGAGTAGTTGCGAATCGTCGCAATGGCACGGGTATTGTCAGCGTTCGGTTTCACTTATATTTGTGAGCAGTTTTTCTCCCGCATGAACTTACTAAAAACCAAGTCCAGATGCCGAATGTTCTCACATCTGCTGTCGACAGGCGAGTGGTAGTGGTACGAACACTCTCGCCAAATATTGATTGTTTCATTTCTTTTAAAAAATGTGAAACTTAATGTGATTTTTGTTTAATAAAAACGATATGATTGTGTTTCTCGAAATAATTTGTTCTCTTTATTATTATCTCAAACTACGTTTCCATTTTCTTCCTTATATAAATAAAATTACCAGCATTGAAACATTTAGAAAAGTATGGTCAAGTGTATTACAACATGAATTAAATTTATGCTGTTCGTATAATTATTAACATCGATAGATCGTTAAACATTCTCTTCTTGTTATTTAAATTACAAATAGTTTCAAAATCAGTTGCAACACTAGATTAACCGTGAAATTTGTGGGAGTTATTGAGCAATTTAATCTGAAATAATAGTATACAAAACAAAACCTTCCCTCTCCAGAAACAATAGCTGTTATATCAAGTCTTTAGTTGTCACATTCAACATGATTCAAAAAATTTCCGACTTAAGAGTCGCAGGGCTTTCCTCCCACCGAGGGCTCGGGCAGCGGTCACTTGCTCCAAAAATGAAAGTCAGTAGAAGCCGGTGGGGCGCGGAAGGGCTGCCACCGCCATTGTGGGGTGCGTCGGTGGGGCCCTTGTGCAAGCCTGCTGTAGAGTGAGTGGTTGAGGGTTTGAAGGACCTCAGAACGACCCTCGCGGAAACCAAACTGGGATATGTGGATATTATAATGCCAAAAAGGCACGCAATAACGCATTGGTTAGTTGAATACAAAGGGCACGCAATAGCGCATTGGTTACATAGCAAATATTCGGCCTCGTTTCACACGCTTATTATAACTAAATTCTGTTGCTAAATACTAAATAAAATCACTAAGTTTTGTCTAATGCTTGGCAGGATGTTATATGGTATCTTGGACATGTATTGTCACAGAGTTTGCACACGCATTCACTGTCGGCTTCGTGGAAGTATTCCCTCTTGCACAGTTGGTAGTGAAAGCCATGGACCGCCAGCCTAGTGTTGACATTACGCATTTCTTGATTGGGTTCCATCCAATTTCAAGTAATATGGGATCCGAGCAATAGAATTCTTCGTCTATTAGGTCCCTCTTATGAATCCTCTCTGACATCGCAGCTTGGTGTCTGGTAGAGAGAAAAGTAACATTACGTCTTCTATTTGGAAGGTTTCTTTGGTCATGGCATATACTATTCTAGATTGATTGATTGATTGCTTTTTTCGTGTTTCCGGGCACGTCAACAGCTTTGGTCATTAGTCCCGTTAGTGTAGTGCATGTTTTTTCTCGGGAGATGGCGGTGATCTTCCTCCGCTGGATGGCGAGATCCGGCGCTGACCTACCGTCGGCTAATGGGGTTTTCCCCTAACCAGGACTCTCCTACCAGCGGGGCACCGCCCCAGCCGGGACAAGCTCTAAGCCCCCGACCGGTCTCCCGGAATATATGGTAGTGTAGTGCATGTTAGTGTAAGTGTGTGTGTAAGGGGAGAGGATAGGACAAAGAAGAGGAAGGACAGATCGCGCGCGGTCCGTGGCCCGTTTCGTAGGGTACTGCTCCGGCATTCGCCTGGTGTTGATCGGAGAAACCACGGAAAACTACCGATCAGAGCAGCCGGCCGCTAGAATTCTTCTCCAGACAGCGACTGAATTCAACCTAGCTGGAAAGTTAGTGTCGAAAATCGTGCCGCCGTCAGGACTCGAACCTAGGACCTCCCGGTAAGAGGCTGCAATGTTGATGCAGTGTCAGATGCAGGCGCATGTCAGCTGATGCACTGAGCTACCGCACCCAGTTACTATTCTAGAAGGAGTGTACTTTGAGACACATTATATGATATTCATCTGAAGGACGCTCAGGTCCAAGAATACCATGAGCTAAAGGAGGAAGCAGGGAAGAGGTCAGCCATGTACTTGCAACAGCTGGATTGTGTTAACAGAAAGCAAACGACAGATCAAGACCGTTTGGATAATTAAGGGCATAAGAAAACCGCCACAGAAAATAGGTTAAGGCAAAACAGTCATGAGCAGCAAAAAGCCAAGAGTGGAGAAATTGATAGAACACATAAAGTCTAGTGAATCTGCTTTGGAAGATTAGTGGAGATTAAGAGAAGATCTACAGAGCGATGTTGGCTCTTCAAAAAAACGTGTCGAAGAACTTCAGTCAGAACTGGAAAGTGTAATAGAACAGTGAGAAGTTGCTCGTATCGATAAACATGATTCCCGCCGCCAAAAGAAGCAAGAAATCGTTTAAAATTTTAAGAGACTTTACCCCAGTGTGTCTGATTGTATGATCAACATGTGTCAACCTATTCACACGTGGATAATAGGATCAAAGGTAGGTGTTTAGGCGGAGGAGGAGACTTTTTTCGATGTTTTACTTAGGATAGGGAGAAAGCTTCTAAGACGGTGGTATGAAGGGAGCGGATGATACTTACCGGATATAGGGACCACGGCCACGCGGGCGGCTTTCTAGGCTGTGGGGAAGTAGGATAACTTAAAACAGGAATTAAAGGTAAGGGTGAGTTCGTCTATTGCATTAATAGTCAGGTTTCGTAGTTGGGAGGGGAGGACCCTATCTGACCCAGAGGATGTTGAATAGTCCGTGTTGTTGAATAGTCGTTCTACTTCGAGGTCGTTCGTCGTCCATGCGTCCATGACCGTCATGCCCACGTGGGGATAAGGAAACGGGTTTCAGAAAATTGGGGATGACATTGTCTGGAATTGGATAATTCGGGGAGAAAGCAGTCGGCCAAGGTTTGGGCAAAGGAATTGGCGGTGGTTTAAGGGTCAAAGGCGAGGGAAATTGTGTTTGATAAGTTGGGGTTATATGGGGTGGAGCATTGAGTACAGCCAGGGGCTGAGGGTGTCATGAGGTAAGTCGTCGTATTTGTGTCTCATATTCTCGTAGTAGTACTTGTATGGCATTGAATTTTTCGATTGCGTCTTATTGCCATTCTTTCACTAGGAAGATTAAAATGAGGTCTTTTAGTGCATTTTGAAGATTTTTTTAAAAATGATTGTTTGATATGGCAGGTTTTAGGTGCTTTATGAACTTGCCTATTGTTTGCGTTAAGAGGATTTCAGGAGGAACTTGAACTTTTTTGGACATATTTTCGACGGTTTTCCAGGTAACGGTGGATTTTGTGGAAGGTTTTGTTGTTGTGGAGCAGGTAAAAACTATTGGTAGATGGATGGGGATGTCATACAGGTCAAGTTCAGGTTATGGAGTAGTGTAATGAATGTGGGAAAAGTGGATAGTTACTTCAAGGATGTCGCATAGGATATCACTTAGGTTATGCGTAGGCTCCGATGGGCTTTTGAATTCTATTTGGGGATTATTGCCTCGAAAGTCTTCTAGTAGATTAGTCTGACGGCGTTACTTGTCTCCCAGCCCAACGTTGTGGATTTACTATAGCGGTCTCGAGTAAGGATATGTTAAGTAAGATATTGACGTCAGAGGGAGGAATCAGAATTTTTTGGCTTTTTGTACGTGGATATGATAATTTTGGGGTTGTTGGTGACCCGATCATTATGGCTGTAAATTTCAGGGCTATTAATTGGGAAAGTTGGATCGGACTGCACGTCGGGTAAGGATGCCGTGGCACCTCGTTGGGATGAGTTCTATGAACAGTGTAGTTTTGGAAAGAAAGATTGGTAGTAGTGAGAAAGTGGTAGTAGTCAGCCGCGTCTCTTGTAGTAGAATTGATTGAGGATGGGTGTCTTTTGGTTTGTGCCGCTTCGCTGGGGCACCATTTCAATTTAGGATTTCCATGATCTTCATGTCAGCGGTGAATACTTTTGGTGACTAATCCATTCGTGAAATTAAAACCAATTGTATTTAACTATAAAATTCTCTAATCAGGGCAGTGTATCTAAAAAAATATCGCATTTTCTAACCGATTTTTCTTACCGCCCCTCCCTACTACCCAATTATAAGCTGTGACTCATCTCATGAGGCGGTATGTATCGATCGCTGTGTTGATGTGCAATAAGCGGCGTGTGTACAAGTATAACATAACCTCTTTGATTTTAACATTCTTTAAGTTATTTTCAATATTTGTAGCATTTTGGAACTCTGTTGGACGTTATTTCATTCGTGGAATAGTCCTGTTAAATAGCGCTCGTGCTTTCGAAATTCTACATAAATCCCCTCTCACTTAGCGAGTAGGGGATTTATTGACTATTTCCACAGCACTCGTGCTATTACCTATGATAATGTCCTCTTAGCCTTTCGAGAGAGATTCGAGAGTGGTTTGAGGTCAGAGAGGATTTTCCTGACGTACTAGGAGTTTTGGAGTAGGGAGAAAAGTTCTTTTAGGTCTTGTCACGAAATCTACAGGAAGTCCTGTAGCCTTTGCGGTCTTGGGCAGTGGATTGTGGTTGGGAGGTAGATTGAGATTTGAGATGGGAGTGTGATATTTGTGTGGGCTAACCTTTAAGTCTTAAGTTTGGAAAGGATTGGGGCGTGATTGATGGTGGTATGGGAGAGTGGAGTTCTTTGCAGAGGGTCCTTTCTTGTAAAATGCTTTCACTGAGTGCAGGTGGTGCATTTGGGAGTGAAGGGTATTTCATCAATTTGAATATAAGATGTACATTGTTCTATGAGTTAGGTTGGGAACACACAGTTCATGACTTAGGCCTTTGGCAATACGTTTTAGGGTGGTAAGTTAAAGACTGTGGGATCCTTTGTTTTGTATTACTCAATGTCCTCCAAGTGTTGAAGCTGTAATCTACTGTCCAGCCATGGTATTTCCAATAATATGTAGGTAGAGTATATCAAAATAATGTAGGCCAAGTTTTGCAAACAAATTTTTATTATTATGTTCTATTTTTATGCAAATGTTTGATAGTCGACTTTAAAAACTTTGTACAGTTGACTTTGTACTTGTTGACTTTGTACAGTTGTCTTTAAAAACAGGAGAAAAAGTTACAGTTTATGTGATTTTTTAAAAAATTCCCCACCCCCCTAAAACAATTTAAGTGCACTCTTTCAATACCATATTTCACGAAATTCTCTGAAATAATGAGGAAATTCACTAGTTCAGAGCTTTTGAAAAGCCCATATATTTTTGTATTAAATGTATTTTCATTAATTCTGAAAGAGCACTTCAGCTCAGAGTATTAAAATTGAAAATTAGTCCCGGAGAAGGGAGAGCAGAGCTTGACCAAGTAAATGGGCAGAGGGTGAAGTGGGCTGATGGGGGTGGCGGCAGGTAGGAGGTAGACGTCGCTATTAAATAGGCTGTAAAAAAAATTACTTCTAGTTAACACTTTAAATCAATTAATTTGCTTTCCTGTCTAATAAAAAATTGTACAAAATTGGTCATTGATTGTTTTCTGGGCAAGAACTGCCAGGAAAAAAATAATCTAAGGTCAAGATTCTGCAAGATTTGATTTATCACAAATTTCATGTGTACTACTGAAATGTGAAAAGGTCAAGAACATCAAGATACTAATATTTTTAAGATTCCTAAAATCAGTCAACTCCACATCACTAAGGAAATGAAGAGGGGGAAAGAAATATTTGTTACCAAAACAAATTACATTTATTGAACATTTTTACATTTTTTCATCTGTACAAAAATATCACCAAGTCAAAAATTGCTTCTTGCACCTTAGTTTCCTTTCTCACATAGGTACTCTAGGAACCTCATAACACTTCCCACACAAATTTCCCTCTCTATTTTCCACTAAAAAAAATAATGTTCAATTTTACAACTTTGAAGACTCTTCTACTTCTACATTTTGATATGAACAAAACATACAAAATAGATGGCATAATCATATCCTTTTGATGATATGTAATTAAAGTCCTTGTGTAACACGCACAGTTTGCATCTATTGTCAAGATGTAGGTCTTTTTTAAAAAAACATCAATATTTTCTATGAAAATCCAATACATTTATTTGGACCATTTGATTGCTTTCAATCTGTAGTACTGATTGGTTATGTGTCATAATAAGATTATTCTTAAAGGAAGTTATTTAAAGACTTTCTGCATGTTCACTACATTTATTATATTACACTTACAAGAAATTAAAATATTTTGAAATGTTGGAGATGGAGGTGCCGATTTTTTGTATTAAAATTCCATTTACAGATGTCAGAAACATAATTCTCAAAATACTGGTTCTATAAACTTACATTTATTTAGCAGTACAGAAAATTGTATTTTTTGTACTAGTACTATAATACAAAGTACCACGGAAAGAAAATGTCAAAAGAATGCAATTGATGTAGTCTTAACTACGTCAGAGAAAAGTTCTGTAAGTGTTATACACCCTGACCTAAAATATGTTCATTGTTTCTACTTATGCTGCAATAGTAATAATAATAAAAATAATAGTAATAATAACATTAATATTAATGGGTATATTGTTATGACTTTCCACTTTGTGTGTACTGATATATCAAGTTGTACAATTATTTAACTGAAGCATAGAGAGGTAAACTTTCCTTAACATTACGTCCAATCTTTGACAAAGATGAGATGAAAGTAACTTAATGCAAAAGGTTTATTTGTAAGTGAAGTATCTGAAACAATATACACTATTCTCATATATAGATAATATCACAATTTTATGTAATATTTGCATGTGAGCATCAGCATTAATGCTGAATAGTTGAAAGTAAGATTACTGCTCTACAAAAGCTACACATTTACTGGATGCAGAGTTTGAGGGAAAAAATGGCTATGTATATCACAATATTATTCATTATTTCGTAGAAGTTCATAGTTTTCATTTATAAATTTTATTTACAAGCTGTAAACTTTATGAATATAAATTTAACAAATTACAATAATAGTACAATATATTTAAGTATATTACATAAGGAGCTTGATTCAAAATGAAGTTATGCTTACTTCCTATTTCATTTAAATTCAGGTATCAATTGCATTATTTGGCATTTCTTCAAATATCATATTTTAATTAAAATTTTTTTTTGCAGGTAATCAACATTCTTAAGGATCATATTGTGCAAAACAAAACTGTACAAATTTTCTGCAGAGCACATAAAATAGAAATTACGCAGTCTTCTGATTTTGCTCAAATGACACTGATGACATGTTTGAGCATTTGTCTCTGCATTGTAACAGATTTCTTCAATAATTTTTAAGGTACCCTAATATACACTAATATTACCCACACGACTTTGACTCCCACCAGCAGGAGATCAAAGTTTATTACTTTTGAAATTGTCTTCAAAATTTATTCTTCAACTATTACATGTAAAGCTGCCATTATACCAATTCCAAAGAGAAGGGAAGCTAGTTGCGTGAAGGATTCTCTTGGGTTCTCCTCCTTCAACAGGTCTGGCAATACCGTTACAAGTGCTATGTGAAGGAAGCCACCAGCGGTAAACGGCAGCATCCATGACGTACGCGCCTCTGTAACACAAATGTAGATAACTATGAAATAAAAAGCAGAGAAAATACAGTTTGAGTGAAGAGAAACACCTATGATAAGACAGAGACCGATTGGTTTATTATCCAACGTACGATTACAATAATATAAATAACAAAATCATTATATGTTCAGTTTAACTATACAAGTTTGAGTCATGGAGAAATTAATGAACTCCATTCCAAACTGAATTTAATGATCATGAATACAAAAGTAATAATTTTAATTTTATTTAATTTTCCCAAGCCCATGCTCTTAAATGCCAATCTTCATTTAAGTTTTCACTGTGTTCCTGGAACCACAGAGTAAATGCTGATACATTCCCTTGCCCCTGGGCAAAAAAGGTTTTCACTCTTCATGAAATGTTACACATGGTTGTTAATACATTTTTTTCAAATAAATAGAAACAGATAATTTTCACATTTCATTACACTTTCTCTAACTTTATAAACTATACAACAATATTTCACCCACAAAACAAATATCATCTTTGATAAACACATTTTGTGTTAATTTTACTATTGAGAACATGTTCAGTTCTCTTTGCATGTCCGGTCATCCCCCTAAACATTTTATGTATGTGTAAGAAATATTAATAATAGAATGAAACACACCTATTGTTCCAGCAGTGCCACTAATAAATACAGCTGTGAGTGCTCCAACAATCCCTGCAGCAGCAGTCGACACTTGAGCTTTGGCAGCGTCCCATCGGGTGAAGCCAGAACGCAAAAGAATTGCGAAGTCTCCTACTTCATGGGGTATTTCGTGGAGAAGAATGGCAAACGTCGTCAGGACTCCGTGGGGCAAAGATACAAGAAAACTTCCACCAACGGCTAGGCCATGAGTAAAATTATCAAAAGAATTTGCCATGAGGTTTAAATATCCACTGACCTGCAACATAAAATTTCAAAATAAAATTAATGAAGTTTTCTATCTAAATTTATTGCTTGTTTTTTTTCCTTGCATTTCACAAAAGAAATACAAATAAAAAGTCTAATCTATATGCCAGCATTTTAAAAGATTCTAAATAATTTGAGAAATACTGTAGGAACTTGACTAATTATTCAGGAATCAGTAATTTTTATTAAGGATAAAGACAATGGACAGCTCATATTTTTACAAAATTCAATTTCTATTAATTTGGTATACGTCATTGTCTTTATGTACACCAAGTGCAGTTATAAATAACATCTAAATTAACTGTGTGTAATATATTTATTTTACTTCATTGAAATCATTCATGAGAAAGTTTAAAACAATGTATTCAAACAAGAAAAGGGGACATGTTTCTATTAAAAATTGAGATTTTTATTATCTTTTAACCATTATAATTCAGTACGTAAATGAATTTTTGTTTCATAATATCAACCAAAAAAGCAGAAGACATTCAAAATTTGAAAGAGAATTGTAAGGACAATAGCAAAGGTTGATAAGACCTAACTCGTGCATATACGACTCTTCACAAGTGTTTAAATTCTTTTCTTGACAAGTACTATGTAGATACACCAAACAGTTAAGTTTGTGAAGAGAGAACTTTTAAAAGAAATTAGTATTTTTAAATGCAATCTAAATATATACCAACATAATATTGGACAATCATATCATCTACACACACACATTCATCAATATTATTTTGCCAAAAAGCAGTGGTGGATTCCAGGGGAACCATGGGGGCAATGACCTCCATAGCCAACACTTTTTACTAATGTTTTACTAAATTTATTCAAAATAATTTCCATATATAGATGTCATCACATCCAACGCAGTATTCACATTTTTATTTACAGCTAACAAAAAATAAAATAAATAAATTTTGAAAAAATGGTGGGTCCAATCAAAATCCCCCCTTCCCCTGAAATACGTATTCGACCCACCATGTCATTTAGCCAGTATTTCTGTTGTAAACTCAAAGACAATTTATAGAATATTGACATAATTAAAAAAGTAATAAACAAAATGAAGATAAAGATGGAGGACAAGCAATAACCAAATGAAGACTTACTACAGTGTTATGATATCTTAATGACTATTAGGTCTTATGGATACTTCCTTAGAATTACAAATAAATCTTAGACATCACAAGGTTGTAATTAACAATTAATTTAAAATTCTATAAGAATAGAGATTTACACTTAATTTATAATACTAAACATTTACTGGTATAAGGTCTTACTTAATGTAACTCCATACCAGATATTCATATTTATTCACAATCTAAGGTTAAAAATAATGTTTTAAGTGATATAATGCATATATATGTAATATGTACAATTTTACAATAATTCAAACACTAAATACATCTCGAATGTATTTATAATGCTTATCAATATTAGAATGTATGAATGTATCCTATATTTAAGAAAGCATGTAGAAAATAGAGTAATATGTTGTTTATTTATATAAAAACTGCTGTAACAATATAAAGCTAGAGCAAATCAACTTCTCATACTTCACTAGAAATAATAATTATCCCCACCCATCATCATCATCATCATCATCATCATCATCATCATCCATTTCACCACCTGGTCACATTAGGAAAGTTAACAATTGCATGTGAATGGGTTTACTGTTTTGTAATTGTCAACTACCATTGCAACCCATTGCAATTTTTGTTTTTATGTCAATAGTAAATAATATTAAGTAATTTGAATGAATAAATAAACAAACATCCATATTTTCAACAAAATCTCACTTACATGAATGGAAGTTGTTCTCTGACGTGGAGGGTTTGCATTCTTTTGCAAAGTAAGGGGATCATTCTCAATATGTCCATTGCTCACAATGGTTTTCTCTGAGTAATTATTATTATTATTATTGTTGTTATTGTGAGGAGCCACAAATCCATTAGCAATTGCGGTTTTGGTTGTAGCACCTTCAGATTGCTTAGAAGCTGATGATTTGTCATCCTCCTTCTCTTCCTCATTTTCTTGCAAGAATGCAAAAGTTTTTTCCAAAACAATAAATATAAGGAGACCGGCTAGAATCCATAGGCCCTTGTTCATGGATGGATGTCCATCTGAAATGCAGGTAATAACAATAATCAATATCAAAGAAGCTAATATTAATTAAGAAACATGTAATACCTGTGCTTTCAAAAGAAGGGGGAAAAAAAAATCTTTTAACTGTTTAGGAGGTAAAGCTCCGTTTTTTCTAAGAAACAAATTTTATCATCCCACATTAGTTTTTAAGTAAACATCGTTGATTACCATAATGCAGTAAAATTTTTTCAGAAGTTGCAAAATTTAATCTTAAATTTATTTATGGCAATTGAATAATCATCTTCTCTAATATCGAGTTTAAAACTCACTAAATGTATTTGGCTATTTAAAAAGCCCACCATTCTTCCAATTTATGTTCACATTTTCTAATTTTTGATAATGTTTGAGTATTCCAAGTATTTTTTTTAAGGTATAAAAACAAATTTATTTACCAATATCAGTCTGTTCAACCCACACTTCCGGCAAGAGGTGAAGGAAAACATCTCCAAGAAGGCATCCTACAGCAAAGCTGAGTAATACTTTTAGGGTGCTTTTGCCAGCACCTGAAACACAAATAACAATGTAATAATTAATACTCTGTCATGTTCCGTAACTCGCAAAGTACACTAATTTATAAAAAAGCTAGTTACCACTTGTCATTGCAAACGATACGCAGAAATATTTTTCAGCATTTTCAACTTTTTCAATAATTGTGATCTGCAGTAATACTAGTTATATTTTAGACTTGAGAGATGTTGAAAAATCGCAAAACATGATATGATTTGACATGACGTGATGATGCAAAACATGACAAAAAAACAAAAAACAAAAACAAACAACAACAAAACCACATTTTCCTAGCTTTCTGACAACACATTATTTTGTCCACGGTGTCAAATTAATAAATCTACCATTTATAAGTTGTCTTCAATTAATACGTCTAAAAATCCTATTATTGCTGTATTTTAACTATATTTTTTCAAAGCATTATAGGCGAAGATAATTATATCCATTCTTGCAATTTATCCACTAATTTGCAAATACTAGCAAGACTAATAGGCAATGAAGTTAAATAGACCTTCGTAGACTTTGTTAGATTTGGAACCCCTACACACATTCAATCTCCTTCTGTAGCCAATTTGTGATCTTGAGTTTCTTTAGTGAAAAATGAGACAAACAATATTCTAATACAATAAAAATGGCATTACTTCTTCTTCTCCTGTTATTATCTTTCTCAGTTTTTACGGTTTTTATGTTAAATAAATACGATTTAAAAAATCCACTATTATTGAAAATAATTTACACATCTTGGAAAATATTGGCAGGCACTAAATACTTGAACCCACACTTTCTTCAGTAAAAGAACATTGAAGGCATGTGCTGAGAAATATTAGAATTTTATTTTATTATTCAAATTGTTTTATATTTGGAAATTGAATTTGAAAAATAGAAGGTTGGTAATTTTTTTTGGGGGGGGGGAGAGGATATAGATTATTTGGTTTCCAAGCAATACTACCGAACGTTAACACATACACGTTTTTGAAACTTCAATTGCCCCAAAACTGTTTTTATTTTCACGAAATATATGGTCCGTCCGATCGTTGTTTCGTATGACACCATGCTGCATGTCCGCCTTCGCAGTGGATTGCAGACCAGTCGGTGGCTCCTGTATAAATAGATGGAATAGTAAAGGGCAGGAGTGGGCCGTTCCTGTCAGCATCGTGCAGAAGGCCACACTGTCATTCAGTCTAGCTCCGACGCGTCGCGCGCGAGCAGGGGTGGGCCATCGAGGGAATCGCGCCACTCCACAAACTTGCTCCGGTAGGTACCGCAAACCACGCAATGCCACGAGAATTACGTATTGCTGGCGGATAAGAAAAGTGATACGTGAAAATTGCCTTACCAGGAGAACGTTTTTGCTCTGAACGAAGCGGTTTTATTTCCTGACCAAGGACACTGTTTAACTGTAAACTTTTAGTCTTTACACTATACTCCATAGCGGTTGACTTTTGAACCATCTTAGTCAAATTTTTACGAGAAATGTACAACTTCGGTTTTTCTAAATATAGTCGTTCACTTAAGTCCAAAATGAAGATTTCTGAGGTCTGACTCTTCTGCACCGCTGGTCTGTCATTTTCATAAATTCACTGCGCAAGAAACTGATGGGAGTAATAGAAAATGCATCATTTTATTGGATGCATTTGGATGTTGATAAACGAAGTACGTTCAATCACTCGGGTCAAATTCCTTAACTACAGTGTAAAGTCTCTATAACGAACTAATTCAAAAAGAAAATCTCTTTTTATTATTTGACTTTGGTAGGCCTACCTTGTAACACCACATCACTACTCTAACGTGCCAGCCATTCCCTATAACGAAACAATTAGTCTGCTTGGAAGTCGATAATTTTTTTCTTGCGATTTTCAAAAGGCTCCGACAATTCAACAAGCGTTTTAGCAAATTAGCAAAATTCTGATTGTTTTACGAAAATGATTCCACCGTATACAAGATGTGGATGAAAAATACGCAAGAAAATGCCGACAAAATCCCGGCCTAGCACCGAAAAAAGACCAGGCAAAGACAAAAAAAGTCTGCATTTAAAATTGTATGTACGAATACAGAAGTTTTATTGTAATTGACAGAAAAGTTATTAAGCTCTCCGTATAAAAGGAATCATTAGAAAAAAGTGGTTTGGTTGAGAGAGAAAAAAAAGAGGGGAGGCCCATTATCATCTCTTGTCCCAGGGCCGCCCACAAATCGCCGAATCTGACTACACAACGTATTAGAGGAAGTAATTTACAGCATAAAGACATAAAAATTATTCACTTTTTCACTTTATCAGGGACCCACAAATCGAGTTTCTGTCGAAAAATCGCCATTGTTTTGCTGCAGGATTATAATACTTTCTCTATACATTGTAAGAAGTACACCAGAAAGTAAAAATCATAATAAATAAGTATCATTTCTTGGAATAAATTGTACTCAGACCATCTTTAGTTACAACGCTTTTGTTTTAATTGTTGTTAACGTACGGTGGACTGTTAAATCCTTAACGGGCATCTGCGATTTAAAGTGGTTTTTCATTCCTTTTATTACATTAATACCAAAACAACGTACCGTATTACGATTGACTGATTATTACGAGTTTCTGGGCGCGTCAACTGCTAAGGTCATTTTCCTCGTCGTGAGAGTGCATATTTTTTATCAGGGGTGATGGTGGTTATCTTTCACCAGTGACGGCGAGATCCAGCCTCGACCTACACGTCGGTACACTTGCGGTTTTCCCCAGCCAGGCATCTCCCACCAGCGGGGCACCGCCCCAGCCGAGACAAGCTCTTTGAAACTCCCGACAAGTGTGATAGTGTAGTGCATGAAAGGTACACCATTACGAAACGACGTAATTTTCACAGACTCCGGATGATGGCAATGGAAGTGTGTGTGTGTGTTTCCAGTCGGGAGATGGCACAGAGCAAGAAGCAGCTGCAGCAGCAGAAGAGCGTGGAGGCGCCCGCGGGACTGCGCGGGGTGTTCGAGGCGAGGAGCAGCTTCATCGCGTCGCAGGACGCCCTTCGCAAGGGGCCCTCGCCCTTCTTCCTGCCCCCCGGCGCCACTGTGAGTAAACTGAGATTGCTATAAGAAGGGACCGCTTTGACAGCTACTGCCGTATACAGAGATTGCTATAAGAAGGGACCGCTTTGACAGCTACTTCTGTATACAGAGATTGCTATAAGAAGGGACCGCTCTGACAGCTACTGCTATTTACTGAGATTGCTATAAGAAGGGACATCTTTGACAGCTACTGCTATATACGAGATTGCTACAAGAAGGGATCGTTCTTGACAGCTACTGCTGGCAACATAACTACAGTTTATGTCCTCACATTCAATTCATCTACGCCTTCGTTTACAGTTAGCTCGTTTGCTAATGGATTCACCACTTTCTCTAGCAATGGCAACGCCCTACACGACATTAATTTGTTTCCCGACCTGACAAAGTGGTCCCTTTCTAGAGTAACTTCTCTATACCAAAGCCATGACCGCCCCAAATTTAGGAACACGCCCTCAAGTAAGCGTTATACAAAGTAAATAAATCGAAGTTCTTGATTTTCATTTACAGGCGTTATCGCCCTGGTGAGAAGACCGAACAACAAACATTCGATTTATGGTCTTCGTTATCATTAATTTATAAATTATTTTACACTGATGTGGAAACTGTAGGAAGTAGACGGAAAGTTTAATAAAGTGGTAGGGAAATAACTTGGAAACTTTCCATAATCGTAACGCTTCGTTGTTACCGAAACGGTATTTAAAAAAGGTTCGATGCCTTGATTTGGAGTTAGTTAAAACTTCTTTGAAATAGTATCGCATCGAAGAGTTTCATTTGCACATAATTTAAGGGACACGTGTGTTATCTTCATTCTGGAATGTCGCGTGTCGAATATTTATGAAAACGCATGGAATGTATTATTCACAGAACACATCGCACGCCTATGCATGTCACCGCAATAATTTTGAATTACACAGCGATGAACCAAACAATTACAACTGAACCTTATAATAATATGACTAACTTAACCGTGTATACGAAGAAGAAAGAATTGTCACGGGAAGGGAAGGAAAGGAATGAGAAGGGAATATCGAGCTCGATTGTTTAGGATGATGATCCGGCATTTATCGCATGTGATCAGGATAGTCTTAGATCAAAGTAGTCGACCTACGAACTCATCTAGGGTAGATATCACAAATATAGAGATGATATATTTTTACATTTACGCCGATCCCCATGAACCTTTTGCTCTTGAGGGAAGAGTATTATTTGGGTATGTGACATAGACAATTTTTGTTTGTGCTCGACATCGCTCTATGGGAAAAATCCATATTGTGATTTTGCTAAGTTATCGTGTTCCAGCTGCGAAGAAACGAGTGAATTGCATAAAGACCGTTAACGAGTTTCGCGGCCCGTAGAGCAGAAATGTACAAGATTATCTACAGCAAACTACCGCTTGTCACGCGAACTCCAACATCTGATCATTAGCGAGATGTTCGCTGCCGGCAAAACTGCCTGAACAACGAACGGAAGCAGCAAGGACTCGCTGAACTACGTTTTCGCAACAGACTACGAGAGCAAGAAACCGCTAAGACACGCATCTTCGAGTATATGCGTCTGTTTTAATGTGGTTATCAAACTTGCACTGT
Source organism: Teleogryllus occipitalis (assembly GCA_011170035.1). Lineage (NCBI taxonomy): Eukaryota > Metazoa > Arthropoda > Insecta > Orthoptera > Gryllidae > Teleogryllus > Teleogryllus occipitalis. The sequence continues at coordinate 166,571 of BLKR01001710.1, read as the reverse complement.
TTACACGACGCGAAACGGCGACTTCCTCCAGGAAGGGGATGGCGTTGACAAATCCACGAGTAAACCGATACTCGCTTAAGCACAGCAGGGATAAATCCTAAGAATGCGCTTGGATTTTTTTTTCCAATTTCCTTGACTTGAACATTTCAACGTGTGAAAATCATGATGACACCTAGATTCGGATTAATTAGGACTCGGGCAGGGGCTTATTAATATTGTTTTTCGTAGTAAACAATCTAACTCAAAGGGGAACTGCAATTCCCGGTATTCCTACCTGCCAAGTCAATTCGTACCCTGACTACCCATGGTGAAATCATGTAATGTATACAATTTGGTCGTTTTCTCAAATAATTGTAATTATCTGGAATTTATTTTGTTATACTCTCGAACACGCATGAATATTTTGATTACACCTTGCGTAATGTGTTGTGTTAAAAGTTTCAACTGTGTCACTTAAACAACAGAACATTCATCTCAGCAGGAACGTCTGAATTAACTTAAAGCCATTTATTAAGTTCCGGTCTCGCTTTCAAGCCCAAATAACATATTGGTGAAAATTTCATCTTTATTTTAACTAGTAATTAAGAAATAATTAAGCGGTATATGAATACAACCATCTGAATACTGCGCTATCTCACTGATAGGTCGTTGATGCACGTGAATATTTCAGGAGTTTGCTGAACCTGTTATGGTAATTAGATTTAATGAAAAGCTTGTCATGTACGTATCACGTCCATAAATAGTGGCCCTGCATTTTTCTACTGGTTCAAAAAGAGATGGTAAGGATTCCAGGGTAAGTTGAGTAATTTTTTTTTCGGAGATCCAAATTTGTTTGGGAACCTGTTATTTAAACGAAGAGTAAACCAATATGATTCGGCAATTATTACACCACAGATTAACGTCAATAATTTTAACAAATTACACTATTTACGCCAGCGAATTCAAAGATGGATATCAGGGATACACTCCTAAAATTACAACAAAAATAATCTGGATACATTCCAAAAATTACAACTAAAATAATCTAATTAATAATATGTAACAAAATTGAAGAGTACACGGAAAGTTAGTTTAATGATTACATACTTCAACTTTAATTTAAAAAACAAACTAACTCCTCTACCAAAGACACTTGTCTGGACCCATATACGCGTTCAAAAGGTGTATTTATGAGGAGCACGTACGAAGTGCAGTCCCTCTTCGACATAGAAAAATTGAAGTATCCCATCTTAAAAAGGAAAAAACTAATACGATTTTTCAATTTCTATTTACCATTATACTTCAATATTTGTATTTTATGCCTCAACACTTCACTGTGAGGGGGCATAATTAAGTCTTTTGGCATAAAATGCGTTGCACGGACTCGAGACTATTTCAAGTCAATCGCGAAGGCCGAAGACAGGAGCCTTGTCGCCAACTTGAAATGTTATCTTGTCAGGATCCCATTTAGTTTTCTCGGTGCAAAGAGTCGATTCCTCTACGTGGAGCTCGGTTAGGGATCTGAGCTAAATAATATATCACATGTAGGTTACAAGATAGAATTTATAACTGTTGCAAAATGGAGACTTTCCAGAGAAAGCAGCAGTCTTTTCACGTGTTCTCTCCTAGGGCCTAGATATATGCTCCCGCCCGCAGACCTCTTGTTTCATCTGTCAAGTTTTCTCATCACTGGCGAGTTGTCCGTAACATTTTTCTGTCTCTAGCGTTTTCAGTTCCGTGGCAGTCTAAAAGCGACTCGTCCGTTGCTCGCCTTTGTTGGAGGGGCGGCGGTTGCTCGCCTTTTCTCTAAGCGAAGGAGCGCCGTCGCTACCTGCTTGGTAGCGGACTGTTCTCCGAACATGCTCTTGCTGTACACTCATGTCTTCCATCATGGTTACGCTCTCAGACAAGCAAGATGCGGAGAAATTACAAACTCGGTTTTTTAAAAAACGGGAGATACCGAAGTTCGTTTGAGATAATTTTTCCCCACAGAATTGCGACCACGGAGGCTCAAGTTCGCCCGCCCGTACCCTACCGTGTACGTGGGCTCCTTTAAGAAGCTGTACTGCGGAAAAAAAGCTACAAAAGATGCAATGATCACTAGAGACCGGAAAAATATGTAGTATGAAACGTTAAAATATGTACATAAATATGGAATGAAAACAGTGAGAATATGTAAAATCGGATGTAATATGTAATATTAAAATTACATAACACCTTTACCTAATACGAAATTACATTTATCAAAAGCTTCCTGAACAATTTAAAAAATAATACAATAAAATATTTTGTGAAAATAGCAAAATATGTAAAATAAGTAATATAGTACTAATATGTAAAAAAATATGTAACGAAAAGATTGCATATGGTGTTTAGACGGTCATGATTTTCCAAGATTACAAATTTTGAGAACGGTACGTAGAAACATAAAAAAAATATATAATTACATAAAAATCCGATCTCCAATGATCACAGCATGAGCTCGCGGGTGTCCCACCGGAGACCAGTTTGTGGCTTCTCCTCTAGCCCTAACGTACCTCTCTCACGGACCACCGCGTTTGTGTGTTCACCGAGCCACCGGAATCCCTCGATCATTTCACGGCCACCGGAACCGGAATAACAAATGGAGCACACGACAAAGAACGGGCAGAATGCGGTGAGAATAATAGCAGGTGCCTTTCATCTTCTTAAAAGATTGAAGATTGCTTTGCGAGCGGACGAAAGAGTTATGCGCAAGGATTTGTCAGCGACAAACAAATATACACACGTCCAGAACCAATCGAATGGTTCTTTCGAATTCGAACAAACATTTAGTGGTACAACTAAAACAACCCCTTGAATTTTTGTTATGAGCAAAAGCAAAGACGGTAATGATCATAAGTTGAGTGTAAGTATATTAGATTCGCTTTTTTATCTGTCGGTTCTGAATGAACGAATGTTACATATTTAACGAACAATAAAACATTCAAATTAAGGCAACATCATCAACCTTTTTGTTAGAACTACCAAAGAAATGATCCGGGTAAAAAAAAGAGCAGATTTTTGAAAATGAAGGTAAATCGATTTTGTTCGGGTAAATGGAGTTGTCATTTTTTGTGAAAAAAGTGGTACAGTGCTTAGGGATTTGTATACGACAAACCCTACGGTTCAAACATGGTGAAGTTAATATTTTTGAACTATTTTCTAATTAACAATGATCAATTTTACTTTTTTCTTCTACGATCGCGAACGATCTATGGAAGGATCATGAATAATGACTGACCTTTTATGCTCTCACCCAGTGAATTCATTTCTGTGTAAAGCAAAAACTACAAGTTCTTTGGATTTTGCTACGGTGCACGAGAGTTATTAAAGAGTTTGTGCACCCTCGAACGTTAAAGCACAATCGATGTTCTGCGCAAGCGCAATTGAAGTTTCTCATAACTTTCGTGCACCTGAGCATGCGCAGAAGATCGATAGTGATTCACGTTATGGCGTGCACAAACTCTCTACTCTAAGATCACGTTAACGTCAATGTTAAAGCTTGCGGATAGCAAACTTTTACGGTTATATCTTACGTTTATGTTCACCATTTAAATTTCTTTGTGGGTAAACCTTGGCGCCGCTAAATGCGCGGCCTGGGTCAACCGTGTGTTGGCCAGGGCGGGTCACATCGCGCCAGCTTTGAGGAATAGATGGCGACTGCAGCGCCGATTCGGAGCGGCGGCGGCGCATCGCAACATTGCATGTGGGGACGCCAGCACCCACACATCCGACGTCATTGACGCTGGGGGCAGGCAAGAGGTTGCGTTCGCCGCCCACCCGGACTACGCGACAGGCAACTGCGCTGAGCGCAATGACTGCTTTGGGAAAAGGTGGGGCTTTCACTACTCATATGTAGTGATGAGACATCATTCACAAAACATTGATGTTCTCAAAATTAAAACGAGGATGTTGATACATCTACCAGCGATGTTTTTTTAAAACAAGATATTTTAAAGCGGGTTTAATAACCTCTAAAATTAAATTTGTGCGCAAGAAAATTTAATTTGACATTGGGCGTGTTTGTTAATTACATTCATATTTAACCGAAAAAGTTATAAAAAATAATAAAAAGCATGCACTACAGTGACGGGACTAATGACCTCAGTAGTTGACGCACAGGGAATCACTAACAATCAATCAATGTAATTAATTGTCAAATAGTTTTCTATTCGTCAGAGAGGGGCCTAAATAGTGTTCATTCGGTGTGCTGCGATGGCTGTTGAAGCTTAGGGAAGCCGCTAGTGTCCCCGCCGACCACTTCCTCCGCAGCGCGTGCGACCTCATTGCTGCGCGTCCCGGTCTTCCCCGCAACCGCGGGGCGAGGGCGCGGGCGAGGGCGCGGGCGAGGGCGCGGGCGAGGGCGCGGGCGAGGGCGCGGGCGAGGGCGCGGGCGAGGGCGCGGGCGAGGGCGCGGGCGAGGGCGCGGGCGAGGGCGAGGGCGCGGGCGAGGGCGCGGGCGAGGGCGAGGGCGCGGGCGAGGGCGCGGGCGAGGGCGCGGGCGCGGGCGAGGGCGCGGGCGAGGGCGCGGGCGAGGGCGCGGGCGACGGCGCGGGCGAGGGCGAGGGCGCGGGCGAGGGCGCGGGCGCGGGCGAAGGCGCGGGCGAAGGCGCGGGCGAAGGCGCGGGCGACGGCGCGGGCGACGGCGCGGGCGAAAAGGTGGGCGACGGCGCGGGCGAGGGCGCGGGCGACGGCGCGGGCGAGGGCGAGGGCGCGGGCGACGGCGCGGGCGAGAGCGCGGGCGAGAGCGCGGGCGAGAGCGCGGGCGAGAGCGCGGGCGAGAGCGCGGGCGAGAGCGCGGGCGAGAGCGCGGGCGAGAGCGCGGGCGCGGGCGCGGGCGCGGGCGCGGGCGCGGGCGCGGGCGCGGGCGAGGGCACCGGCGAGGGCGCGGGCGGAGGAGCGGGCGGAGGCGCGAGGAAAGGCGAGTGCGCGGGCGATTCGCGGAGGGGTGACGTGAGCCGCGCGGGGGCTGGAGGGGGCGGCGTCTGGCCGTGCGGAGATAAGCCGTCGAGCAAGGAAAACCGCCACGCGATGAGCGCTGCGCAGCGCAGCACTCAGCCATCGGCCGTCAATTCCGCCAGCAGCTCGGTCTTCGGTGGCGGCGCGTGGGCGATATCGCGCCCGGGCAGCGCCTTTCCTCCCTCGCTCGCTCGGCGAAACCCCGTTCATCTGGATGGGGGCGGCGGGTTTTACAGAAATTACTACACCTAAAAGGTTTTTCATTTTTTCCCCACCTTCAGTTGAACTTTGCGGTTACTGCCGTTCCTAATAAACTGTTGTTTTTATTTTATTTTTTGTAAATGAATTTTTTCTTCTTTCTTATTGTATTGTGAAATACAATTAATTTTTCGTATTATACGTTTCCCGTATTGCATGGCTGCAGCTCATTTCATAAGGACTATCATTATGAGGCAGCTTTATTAAATTGAAGTACAGGTTGTCGACCTATTACGGCGATGTTTGCAGACAAAGCATTCCGACGGAATAACCAGGAGTCATCGTTCTTGTAAATACTTCTTTCTGAAACGACCTGCGGACGGTAAATTGCACCGATAGAGCAAAATGTTAAAAGGGATTTAATTGAGTATGGAATTAACACCTCCAGAAGTACGAAACAAATAGAGATAATAACTTCGTTTAACTTATGTTGGTTTTCATTGGTCGAAGAAAAAGTCGTGAAAGAAACTCGGTATAATAGGTATTAATACAGTTGATGAAATGTACTATGTATACTCATGTCACAATATATACGTCACACTCAGTGTATTAATGCCAATCATGACACTTCAGATTTATATACTAGTGTAATACAAAAAAGAAATTACGATTTTACACACTGTATGAATCATACGAATAACACATATGGGGGTTTACGACTTGACATAAAGAACAATATAAAGACAGTTTTTTTGCCTCTGTTACTTGGCACAGTGCAACCAATTGTAACTACATTCAAAAAGCAACTCCCACTGAATACTAATTTATTAATTTATCTTCTTTCTCAATGTTACGCCCGGTTACTGGAATTTTAAGAAAACGTTTCCAACGAAGAAGTTATTCGCATCCCTAATCCGTCTTCGATTATCCTACCACCACGTACGCGGACTCTGAGTGTGGCAGACACAAACGGCTAGCATGACACCCCCAAGTTGCATTATATAACTCCTGATTAATCCATATAAAATTACTGGTAGACATGTAAACTTTGCGGCACCTTTTCTGTGGGGTTTTCCCGTTTCTCTTAGCACCAATTTCAACGTTATTTCATCAAGAAGCGTATCATCGTCTCTATTATTTCAGTAGTATACGTACCTTTCGCAGCTCTCACACCCCACCAATATTTATAAGCGGTCTCTAAAGAAAGAGAATTTCACTGAGACGTGGCGATTTGCACTTTGATTTTAAAAATATGAAGGATTTGTTTTAAAAAAAAACAAACTCATTTAAATATACATGTCAAATGCAACCTGTAACACTTGACCGCATTTTTGAATGAATATCGTTAAATAACATCTAAACGAAGCGTTTCAGGGCTTCAAAAACTAAAATTTTGTGGCCGAAGGCCTCACAAACGTCCATCACATCGTAGTCTACAGGATGTGATCTTTTTGAACATTCTATTATATTTTTGCTGGTTCGACGCTTCTCGATTCTACCCATTTAGGGTCAGAATTTGCCAGCTAGCGAGGTTCCCAAACCTAGGCCGTTTTTACGTATTATCCACGCCTGGAGTATGGGAGACACAAGTCGAGCAGTACGTATTCCTATCACCATACCAAGCTTACTTGCGTATGCCTGAGCTTTTTGTTTCGTCGCACAGCTGTAGAAACCGAGACGATTTGTGTTAGAAAGCTACAGCTTAATTTTTGCCCCGACCTGGAATCGGAACAGAGACCGCCTCACAGAAAGCTAACACGCTGTCGTTGAGTCACCCAAGGGGCAAGTCGATTCGATGTAACCTTTCTTTCCACGAACGTTTTGCAACGGGCGCCCTTGCCTGTGCCGCGAAGCGCTTCGCCGTGTCGTATCGTGCCGTGCCGTGTCGTGCCGCGCGTCGCGTCAGCCTGTGACGCGCAGCCGCTGGGCGGAAGTTCCCGCAAGCGACGCTGCATTAAGGCCCATTCACAATGCAGACAGAAACACAAACATAACACGTAGACGAAAACATTAACATAAGTGATAGTCTGAAGTATTCACACTGTCGAACATAAACGTTCACTATTGATTGGAATCGATTTGGAGATATCGACTTCTGTGTCCATGACGGGGGGGTCTAGCCATGGATTGCGTTAGTTCGTCTATCGACTTACTTCGATATTCGATTTTGAGTTGTACTGTGATTGGTTCATTTCTTATTTCTGACATAAGCATAAGCACAGAAGCTTGAATCTTGCAAGCTATTTAGTTAACGTCTATTTATTTATTTATTTAACGTCAAAAAAACAGTTAAAACTGCGTATGACGTGCTATGGGGAAAACTGAAATGTGTGCACATTTTCAAAATTCTGTGATCCCTACACTAAGTCATATACTACTTAAATTTTGAATTTTTGAAAGGGAGAAAAAAACTCCCATGTAATAAAATCTATTTTCAAGGATAAACAAGCAATAAGTTTTGAATTTTGAAAGGAAAAAACAAAAACAAAAAAAAAACTCATGTAAAAAAATCTATTTTCAAGGGTAAATAAGCAATAAATTTTGAATTTTGAAAGGGAGAAAAAAACAAAAAAACTCCCATGTAAAAAAATCTATTTTCAAGAGTAAATAAGCAATAAATTTTGAATTTTGAAAGGGAGAAAAAAACAACAAAAAAAACTCCCATGTAATAAAATCTATTTTCAAGGATAAATAAGCAATAAATTTTGGCTCTTATTACTTCCTGCCGCGACAACATGGAAACGATAATTTGAATAATTGTATTTCCCACTGAATTCTAGAAGACGTGCACAGAAAATGAAGTTACATTTATGTCCAGAAGCAAAACAAGGGGCCATCTCAGCATTTGCTCAATGGATCAGGGAAACTGGACGAAAAACCTGATCGAGATGGGGGTCATTGACCCGGATGACGTCTTACGTGTTATGCCTATGCGAATGCATTGCGACTAGTGCGTTTGTGCCCGTCTTAGCGGACCGATATTAGATCTTCTGCTCATGCGCAGATGCTAAAGTGATTCAAAACTTAAACTGCGCATGCGCAGAAGATCGATAGTGCTTCAACATTCGAGGGTGCACAAACTCTCTAATAAGTCCGTTTATAGACGTAGTCCTAACTTTTATGTTAACGCCATGCTTACGGCGTTATATATATGCAGGAGACGCAGCTGAAGTGTAACGGTAATGAAAAGAATCAGGAATGAAAATATAAAGCAGCAAATGAGTGTCATTTCCGACATAATCGATACAATAGAAGGCAGGAGGTTAAAATGGTATGACTATTTAGAAGAATGCCGGAGGAAAGATGGCCATTAAAAACTTGGAGGTGGCAGGTGCCAATGCACAGAAAAAGAACAAGACTCACTTACTCACATGGTATGATGGTGAGCGACATAAGATATCGTCACATCGAAGATGATGCTTGGCAAGATAGAAGAAGATGGAAGCTTGGATGAGAGAGACGCCGCATGGTGTAGTTCCACTCGCAGAAGAAGAAGCCTTGCTTATGTTTGTTTGCATTGCGAATGGGCCTTTTTGCATGGGGCAGACGCGGGCGCGGGTTCCCTGAGGCGACATGGCGAGAGTGAATTCTTTATTTGTGGTTGATGCAACGCTTGATGTTGATTGGAACGCCTTTTAAACAAACGTGCAAAATCTCGAAATATACGCAAAATTGAATTGATTATTTCATATTCTATGTAACTTATTCGTTAGCGTCCACGCATTACACCAAATCCCGACGTGAACGCATGTCACTTGCAGACATGACGATATAGCATTTGCGATTTCAATTAGAGGATAGCAATTTGCATAAGCAGATATCTTCAGCAAACTGAGCACGTCATTTTCACAGCATGCATGGAGTGTTTTTTGAGTGAATACCATAGGTACCAATTACTGAACAGTGCTGTGGGTACTTAGCAGATATGTGTAATTAAGTTATTAGTGGTTTCCTTTGAATAAAAATTAAGCCACAACTTCTAATTTTTTGCTCATTATGTAATGGGTAAAGAACATACTTTAATTCTTTCATTATATTTGAAAAAGTAATTACAGTTGCTCCTCACAACTTAATATATAATATACAATAAATGTGAATAGCTCGTCGAGGTAGATATTTTGTTACGAAATAAATAAATAAAAATAAAAATAATAACAAATATTTGAAGTAAATAAAAGATAAAATGAAACAAAAAAATGAAAACTAGACCCACATTTTATGTTTTTTAAAATGTCTTTAAATACGCTAAAGTTGAAATTAAATTAATAAAATGTCGATCTCCTTGAACACATTTCTAGTGAAAAGGAAGCCCCAAGCTTTGAAATAAGCGCTCTAGAACCTCTGTAGGAGGTCTGAGGCTTTACAATCTGTGCCGAACGTTAGGCGCTTAGTTCTCTTTTTATTAATAGTTGGATCCGTGCGAAACTAAGATTTACAAAGAGAAAATAGCTTCGTATTGAAACCCAATATCCAATGGCTTCGCTCTCAACTCTGGGTCACTGAATACACACCCGGTTCTGTGCTTGGGTGAAAACGTAATTCGGAGCCCTTTTTGAAATAAAAAATAAATAAATAAAACAGTTTTGAGAACGTAGAACGCACCTCACGTTATACATGATGGTTCCGTGCAACGCAGAGCAAGGTGCATTACAGATTGCCTGGGTGCCCGCTGATTTGCATATTAAATCTGTTCAACGAACCTCGGGGATGGGGTGTCCTTTTCAGCTGATAGGGTATTTGGATTCTGTGATGACGGTGAGGTATACATCAAAACCAACTGTCAACTTTGCATTGTGTGAATAAGGGACGATGTATTTCCAGCTTTTGCGAACATTCTCATCACACGTGGAACTAGATCGTCTCGATCAACACCCACGTCGTGCGGGTGACGGGAGCGGTGACGGGAGCGGTGACGGGAGCGGGAACTGTAGCGGGGGCGCGAGCGGGGGCGGGGGCGCGAGCGGGGGCGGGGGCGCGAGCGGGGGCGGGGGCGCGAGCGGGGGCGGGGGCGCGAGCGGGGGCGGGGGCGCGAGCGGGGGCGGGGGCGCGAGCGGGGGCGGGGGCGCGAGCGGGGGCGGCTGGAGCAAGTGGTGGCCACGCGGACGGGGTGGGTGGCGCCGTCGAATCTGTGCGTCCGAATGAGACTATCGATTCTGACGGAGAGCTCTCGCAACTCAGGCACGCGCCGCTCACAACGCTTGTCGGCCCTGGTGGCGGAGGCGTCCCGTCTGTCATCGGCGCAGTGGACACGGGTTACTAAACACGCACGCGATCCCGTGCACACAGACACACGCGCGCGTAGTACACATGCAGAGTCCCCCAAATAAAGTTACTCGTATGCACGAAGGAATCCTTCGTTTTCGTACTACAACCACAACTCATTATATCTCAGTTCTAATAAAATGTTTAGTGGTTGGCGGCACGGCAAATAAACAACCAGTTATTTGTTGTATGGATTACGAGTTGTTCAAGGATTTTCGCAATACCACTTTCTGTTTGATGCCCTCGGTGGCTCGTTGGTTGGCGAGCTCTTTCTTCACGGCGCAACCTCGGGTTCTATTCCCGGTCGGGACAAAAATTAACTGTGCGCTTTCATTGCAATGTCCTAGTGTCCGTTGCTGTGTGACGATAAGAAAGCTCGCTTCTCTTCTTGAGAAGACCACAGATCGCTAGGGCTCGCTATGTTCCAACCACAAGTACCCCTCAACCCACGGCCCCAATGCCGGGACGCCGCTAGTAGGGCTTAGCTCGTAAAGAGCTGTCGTGCCAAAGTACATACATACTTTCTGTTTGAAGAACTTCGAGGGCGTGGTACCTTTTCAGCAGTAGCACATTACTGGGGTTTTCTATTGACGGCGTGTTATAAATATAACAATCGTCAACATTAAAAAAAATCCTCAGATATACCAGAAATAGCACTCCTCCTTGGAATAGGAATTCTCATTCGTCATCTTAAGTAACAACGCATGTTCCCATTGTTCGTAACGGACGACGACTCTTAAAATCTTTAACGGACGCAAACGGTAAGAATGACTTCTCACCCCTCCTATGTTTGGTGTCGTTACGTCGATATAACAGTACAGTATCGCGATAAAGACGTCCCCATCCCTAAACTCCGCCGTCTCCGAAAGGCCTGGAGAAGGAAGGAAGGTCTCCTCCGCCCGCGGCGAGGCGCGGCGCCGAGGTAGCGTCATGCGTACTCGTGACGTGCGCGCGCCGTGAGACCCGGAAGCCGCGAGCGCCGTCCAAGGCCCCCTAAAGGCCGCTGGGCTCGCGGTGAATGAGAGGAGCCGCGAGGCCGTGATCGACCCGAGAATAGAGCGCGCGATCAACGGACGGCGACCGACGCCGCACCGCACCTTCGCCAGAGAGCACCACCGACACAAGGAAGCTACGATCGTTCTACGTAGCTATAGCTTTTTTGATGGTTACTAAAATAGTGAGCTAAAAGCATTGTCAAAAAAACACGCTCCGGGATTCAGGGTGGCCACTCATTTCCTGACATTTCCCTAACTTTTCAAGGACATTTAATTTTTATTTTCACTGATACGATTTGTAGAGTATTTCACGATATTAAAAAAAAAATTAAAGCAAGGCTGCAGCCAGTTTGTTCTTATTTCGCTGTCAAAGTACAAATTAAAAAACTCAACGAATAGAAACGGGGCAAAAAATAATTCTGCACTTTTTTTTAGAAATTATATCTAGTCGTATAACCATCTCCAAAATTTTCTCTGACTTCTAACGATGCTTCCACAAATTCCCTGTTTTTTTTCTTTCTCGGTTTCCCATGTATTCCAAAAAGTGGCCATCATGGGGAATGTATTCTTCCATCAGTCAGTTCTGTGCCTGCAGTTAGAAGTTGGGGATAGTTTTCACGACAGATTTAAGGTGTTCCGATATCGTTACTAAAAGGAATACGGTAAGATTACGCAAATCATGTCGAAAAGCAGACGAAAATGGGAGCGCATGACTGGAGTCATCGAAGGGGCAGGTCACGAGCACCGAATGTCAGTCCGCGCACTTTCCTTACTTCTCGCTTTCAATTAAACTCGCAAAAGATTACTGTTTAACCAAATGTAAGTGCAGATTTCTTCAATTTCAACAAAATAAATGATTTTTTCTAACACTTTCCAGTTGCTGAAAAGCCTCCTTGGAGAAACGCCATTTTTACGACAAAGGAAACATTTTATCAATTTCGTTGATATCGTTCTGTTTCGTGCAAAAGGAAGATGAAATTTGCAAAACAAAGGAGAAAATGATTGTTCTGTTCACGATAAGAGTCCAAGTGGTTATTTTCTTGCAGAAGCAACGTCAACACAGGGAAAATATTCGATAAGAAAGCAATTCAATGTAGGTAAAAAATTCGTATCTTAACGCAGTTGACTTCCAAACACGTGTCATTTTCGAAACAATAGATAGATTTCATATTAAGTGGTTCTCCAGATACGAGAATGAAAATCACTGATACATTTTCCCTGCGATATGGCTGGCTCGTATCTCTATTCTGCTACTCAAATATCATTGTCCGGATAGAAAGAAGAGGTGATCTAATCCAATATTCTGATATTAAAACCCCTGAATGGCATATTGTGCCCAAAAGGCAGTAAATAAATTTTAAAAATCCAATATTTACATAAGTGTGTTAGAAGGAATTTTCCTGAGCACATGAAACATTAATTTTCAATTTCTTACTGCATCCATTACAAAGTTATATTGAAACTTTACTATTTTCCTTTTCTGGCTCCACTCAATCATTTCTACCCTATTTGTAATTTAGATTTACGAGTTTTCGCGAAGAAAAAATATAATTGTAGCAAAGATTACCAACTATGACGGGAAATCTATATGTCATCACATAACCTAATCTTAACAAATTTTCTTTCTAGGACCTTTTGCACTCTTGAGAACAGAAAATTAGCAAAAGCTACAATTTTGAACATAAATAACTGGCTTCGGGGGGTGGGGCGGGGGCTGAAGCACTATGAACACCCCTCCACAGTTCATCACCTTCGAGTACTTCGTTTTTACTTTGCTGGCGCGAATACGATGACGACACGCATGAATACCAGAAATATTACACACGACTTATAAAATCGTGACCACATTCACCCTTATAGTTTCAGATCGGATCCATGATAAAGCGTCTGATGAGGAAACTAACGAAAATGGTAAAACCTCTCTTTGGTAAAAAGCTTTCCAATTTTGAATGACCTGTATACAGCTGGAATTCAAGCGTCGCATCCAGAGCAGTTACATTCCCCGGGCACGAAATGCTCTTCTTCCCACGCAGCAAAACGGGTTCCGACCTGTGTAGCGGGATCAAACGCGCGAACCAAGGCGGAGAAAACTTCAGTTCCTCTGTGAAGCGCCCACAATCTAGCGGGAAGGAGAAAGAATGAAGTGCAAACCATGAGGAGCGTCCGTATCACTGCAATAGTCTACTTCTTTCAAACATATTTTTGAATAGTTCCAAGCGGCAAGCCGACAGACTCATTCCTATAGAGATTTCACGAACGCAGTAGACGGCGTACAAGGGCGCCAACTTCCAAACAAAGAAAACAATAAGGCTACTCTCTCATGCTACACACGAACCACGCCCCGTGTTGCTTTATCAGCTCCAAATGCCAAAAGACAACTTTCTGAATTTAATACCGTTCATAATAAATATCCCGTTTACTTCATATTGTTCGATATCTCTGCTGAAATAAAAATATTTTCTGCCTGAACTTGAAAACACATTTATAATTACAAACAAAATAGGGTCATCTCCAATATTCAACAAATATCGTGTATTTGTTGAAGAGATAGAAAGACGTTAAATAATACACATTGCGGAGATCATAAAAAGTATTTCTCATAATTAAAAAAACAACAACAAAAACAATCATTTGTCACCCGAAATGGTGTTTTAGAACTTCTGAATAGAAAAAGAATCCTAACCAGCTGTATAACCCAGACAGTTCCAATTGACACATTCCATTGTCAAATATTTTTAAAAAACTCTTTCAAACAGTTTAAACAATCTCCATTATGCTTTCATCAAATAACGAAGTAAAAATTCGAGACGAAGGGGCTAATTAATATCAAATACGATTACAAAATTGGTACGAAAACATGTTACAGCAGTGCTATTTTTCATGGAACACCGTAACAGTAAAAACGATGGCAGTATACATTATTTCCTCAAAGTGGTCTGGTCTTTGCATCTGACGTCTAAGTTATCTGCCACACGCAATCTTTGTATGTCGGAAATCACGACCTTATATGGGGACACTGCACACTCATGCCATGTGCTTCGGAATGAAATTCCGGTTACATCAGCTCTTTGCAAATCTCAACCGCGCCTGCTTCCTGGGGTGATCTTGGAAGCGCACGTAACGATCACAAGCACCTCTCCTTGAGGGGAACTCCGAGGAAATAATAAATCTTTACTCACACAATAGAACAGAGGTAACATACAAGAGTTAGCAAAATTATGAAAAAAATATTGCAATAGATTTCGGTTAAGAACTTACAGGTTCACTGACAGATTTTCGACCCTAGCTGGATAGCAAAATCGAAATCAGCCGCTGTCTGGAGAATTCCACTGGCGGTGAGCTGTACCAAACAAACGGGCCACGGACCGCGCGTGATATTTCCTCACTCTTCCTTGTCCCATTCTCTCTTTTCTCTCTTTTCTCTCTCTCTCTCTCTCTCTCTCTCTCTCTCTCTCTCTCTCTCACACACACACTTCACTCATGTGGGGGTGGCGCGTGGAGGGTGAGTATGGTGGAATATGGTAGAGTAGATTGGGGTGGGGGTAGCGTGGGTTGGGGTAGCATGGGTTGGGGTAGCATGGGTTGGGGTAGCATGGGTTGGGGTAGCATGGGTTGGGGTAGCATGGGTTGGGGTAGCATGGGTTGGGGTAGCATGGGTTGGGGTAGCATGGGTTGGGGTAGCATGGGTTGGGGTAGGATCGGTTGTGGTAGGATCGATTGAGGTAGGATCGGTTGAGGTAGGATCGGTTGGGGTAGGAAGGGTTGGTGTAGCATGGTGTGGGCAAAGCCGGGTGGAAGGGTGGCGCGTTGCCGCCATCTGGCGCGGGTGCGCAGGGGGAATGTCCGCGCCGTCCGCCCGCACGCGCGTGGCGCAGGCGACGGCACGCGCGTCTAATCGGACGGCGCCCGCGGCGGACGGAGATTCCGCCCTGCCCCTTCCCACTCCATTGCGCTGCGCTGCGCAATTCCGCGCTGCCGCTGCCGGCCACGCGCCTGCCGCCACAGCGCGGGAAGCCTACACTTCACACAATTCCACGTTCCCCTCACTCATCTCTATATTACTGAACAAGCAATTGGAGAGCTTATTTCAAAAAGCGACGTATCTCTATTTACGGCTGTATTCTTGGTATACGTATCAATGTATTAAAAAAACGCTATTCGACCATACTGGAAATAAATGTAGTGTTAATATGGTGTATAAAATAGTGTTAGAATGGCGTTTCTCCTATGTTAACTGTATCCTAAAACCGTTAAATCATATCTTGAACTATGATTTTGGTTTTTAAATATTAGAGTTTTAGAAAGTCATTGTCTAAAACTCTACTCAACAAACATAGCCCTGACTCCACCTGTCCTCCCGCACGTTTTCTGGACGATTCCCGGTATTTACCTCTTCTGCCGTCACGATCGGTGCCCGCCAGTCTTCTTCTGCCGTCAGTACTGAAGACTCGGGACTGACGAGTAGGGCTGATCAGGTGTTGTACGGATTCCCAATTACTTTTGATACAACCGTAACGGCACATTTTGACAGTGTCTCAAAGTACTTGGTAATCACGGTATTTTGTTATTTCATTTCCTGATCCATAACAATACTCCTCATTGTTATTTTATACATTTCCTGACAAGGATAGCAAATGTGAACCGCAAACAAATTCACTAAAGTAGAAACTGTTAGGGGAAGCGTTGTTTATTCCACACTGATTGCCGCTTAATGAATACATACAAATAAGAAAATTGGGTACTATTTAATAATGAATAGAAATAACGTAATCTCTAAACCACCTATTTCATACTTTGTGTATTCAATTCCTTGATTGCGATGTTCAATGTAACTGCCTTGCATTGAATAGCGCTGTAAATGTAACGCTTGTTCTCGTAAAAGAAAGGCAACGTAATTCACCGAAACGAAATGTTTTGATACTCTTCAATCATTCGTATCCTAGGGCGCGTGCAACGTCTTTAAACTCACTTGGCGCCTCCTCCGAGGAGTCTATGCGGCGACCGGCGGAAACTAAGACAGTCGCCTCCTGCAAAGCGGAACCGGAAACGGAAGAGAGACGAAAGGATCTATCAGGCGAACGACGCAAGAGGCGCCCACGTGCATCAACTCACGGTGAGACTCTTTAAGCACGCGAGGGGAGCCTCTTTAATGAGTAGGGGGCGGATTTTGAAGACCTAAATCACCGCCAAAAATGATCAATAAAATGCTCTTAAAATGCTTTTAAAATGCCCTAAAACCAAAGAAGAACGACGTAAAAAATATTATCAATAACAATTCGGATGAACAACTCAAGGTGTTGGATACGTTACTCATGTAATCCAGGCTTCTTCCATTCGTTCGAGTGAACTCAGCTTGCAAACATTTGGTTTGGACTGTTCTTTACCAGGAAATCTCTGACTTTAATTATCCCGAAATCAGCCGAACCGGCAATGGCGCTGATATGTCACAAGAATTGCATACTTACAATGGCTATCAAAACAATTTCTGAGCGAACAAATCGAATAGGCTACTGAGTAATTTTGTGAAGAACATTTGTTGCATTTCGTAAATATTATTTGAAGCAAGTAGCATTAAAAATGACATTAAAATCCATGAAATCAGCAAAAAAAAACGCATTAAAAATGACGGGAAAAGGTAAAAAAATGACTTAGTCGAAATCGACAAAAAATGCAAAATAATGACCTATAAAAATGGGTGATTTTCTTTTTTCATAGCATAAAATGAATTTCTAAACTAAACATCATTGATCTAAAGTGAAAAAAAAAAAATACATTACATTAAATTCCACTCTAGTCATGAGGTACATGCGAGGAAGAAGTAGGGTATCACCTGCTACAATTCTTCTACCTCT
This sequence comes from Teleogryllus occipitalis, assembly GCA_011170035.1. NCBI lineage: Eukaryota > Metazoa > Arthropoda > Insecta > Orthoptera > Gryllidae > Teleogryllus > Teleogryllus occipitalis. Next base: position 149,305 of record BLKR01001710.1, on the reverse strand, counting down.
GTCACATCAATTCGTGATGTCGTAGGCTCAAACGACCCTCGGGTCGGTGTTAGCTGGCGCTTTGTTATAATAGAAAACCATTTATTTGTGCGAATTTATTAATGGAAATGCTCTTTCCTGTTGAGAGAAAAATTCTCAGTACATTATTTTACTCGTATATACCACTAACAAGCGGAAGAAAGATTTTGGTTTGAGTGCAAGCTCAACATAACGCAGCAGATTTAGGTTATCAAAGAAGTTCCCAGTAAAACAATGATTTGTCATATTAGCTGACAGTTCCGCGTCTGCTGTGTCTGCTACCAGTGCGCATGGACCAACCAGGTGCCACGCACCGGACAACGATCTATATTTCCGCCTCCGCCAAATCCGATAGGGGTTCGATGGATGCTTCTTGGAAAGAGGATCAGCGATTCTCATAGTCATCGGCATATGTATTGCAGGATTAAAGACCAGAGACTCGTGTATGGATAAGCGGGGCATTATGCTTATCTTACATGTGCTTATTCATGATCCATTTATTTTTCATTTTATGCTCCCTACATCTCTATGTCCTAGCAGTTTGTATTTTAGATTAGCGTTTGGGAATCTTATTTACTTCATACTTTTAACGCACTTATACTCAATATTTGCAATTTTTTTTACCTTCTTTGCTACATTTGATTTCTTGAATTATTTCTTTATTTATTTTCTTGTTTCCATTACTTTTAATTGAGGCAATTTTCTGTCATTTACTGAAGTAATTGTTCTTACTGCACATCGTCCAAGCTGTTGATGACGTCAAAATACTGATTACGTTTTGCAATATTCTACTCTGGCAATTGTGAGCATGGATTTGTTACCATTGTTTTTTCAATACAAGGGAACTCCAAATGTTTTCGAATATAAAACATAATTAGTTTATAACTACCACCCAAAGAGTTAAGATGGGTAAAAGCACGATATAACTAGAGTGTGTTATCTTTTTATTTCAATGGTCTTATCAACTAGAACGAAGTTGCATCAATGAGTATTTCAGTTACTTGCATCAAAGTGTCCTACAAGACCTCAATTGGCTGTATTTCAGAGTACATACAAACCGACAAAAACAAAATTTGGCATTAAATTTGTGTAATAATTATTTATAAAACGACTGATTTAGTTATTTTATATTGCACGGTACAACCAGTATGAACGAGTAATTAACAAAAAATATTAGGATAATGAACATTAATTTACCGAATAATTTTTACAGAAATGTGTACTTGAAAACAATTGAAATAATTCACTCTTCACAATTTACTTCTACTATTAATTTATACGATATTAGGAAAGAATCGGAATTATTGCCAATTTGTTTTAGGCACTTGGTAGTGGTCAGCATTCAAAATAACATTATCTTCCCTGGTCGTTCGAAAGCCCCGACACACGCCCAGTGCCGGTGCTAGGTATGGGCAGACCGGGCTATCGCCCGGGGCCTCGCCAAGTCAAGGGGCCCGGTGATGGCACCGATGAGAAAAATTAGTAAAAAATTGAACAAGAAATTCGAACTCGATAAAATGGTTATCGTAATTTTATAAGTCGCGGTACAATAGTCTGATATATAAAAATTTTCAATTTTTTTCTCCCTTAAATGTGATTATAGTTCTTACTTATAAGGTAGGACTCTATGATATGAATCAAATGACGTTACATTAAAATAGGTATTGCTGAAATTCATATTTATTTCATGTATTTAACAAGTGATGTTATTAAACACGAACCACACAACCAATTTTTTAGCGTTTTAAGATCACCGTGGAAATTGATTATTTGGTCACTAAATACTTTCACTTAAAACTATTATTTAAAATACATTTCCAAAAACGTTTTCTAGTTTAAATATAATTTTTGTTATTCGTTTAAATAAATTACTCTTGCAGTTTCTTGATACAACTTCCACATTTTTATTTTTTCGACGGGGGGGCTACGATTCATATTGCCCCGGGCCCAAAATTGTCTAGCTCCGGCACTACACACGCCGGACCCAAAGCAAAAGACGGCACATCAAACTTCTCCAGTGACACGATAGGCAGCTGAAACACCTCCACAGTTATTCTCGGAGCGTCAACAGCGGCCGCCACCGTCCCGTCGTCATCTGCCGACGCGAACGCAGACTCATCGAGTGTTTGTTCGCCACAGCCCAACATATGGGTCACCCGATACCAGAAGGATCGCGGCGTATCACTGCCGCGGAGAAGATAGGTCGCCCGCAGGTCAATGCAGTGCCCCATATTCCACCGCCGCGAGCCGACGCGAAGCGTCGCCTCGCCTTGGCCTTCTGCGAGAGCGTGCTCGACGCGTTTTTCTTTCTTTTTTTATGAATCGTGGGGCCTCGGAAAGGAGAGGCTACCCGCCGGAAACCAGTTTCGCCAACACGAAACATTAAACCGGACCGGCCATCGCGAGCAACTGCATCCAAACATAGATGCACCACGAGGTGTCTTCGAGGAGAAAAACAGTAAAGTTGGAAAGGACGACATTGTAATTTCCTAAGTCTAAGAGTTCACATGTTGAAACAGTATTGATGTGTTACCGTAAAATGCTTAAAAACACCATGCAAGAGTATCCAACACTATGTATTAAATGTTTCCACTACAGTTAGTTTCTACACACAGACTTTTAGTGTCTTTCGGGAAAAATACGAATTAAGATGGCCTTAAGAACAGCGTTAACGAAAGCGTGGCTAGCTTATATCCTAGACCTCATTTAAAGCGGAGTTTGGCCACTTCAGAAAGCGATTTGGGCGTTGCAATCGTCACCCCTGATGCGCTTTCTACTGCGCCGAACATAGCAAGTTTTACTTTTAATGCGTCTCAACTTCAACATCTACTCTTCTACATCTGTGAAGATTGCAAATTAAAGATATAATCCTTCGTCATCAGTTAAGTGAAAACACATAGTGATAATGATCGTTAATTTAATATTACAGCGGAAAAACGGAATCTATAAAACTTACGATCTGGTAGTAACGAACATCATAGACAATTAAAAAATACGCTTGTATCTGTTTAAAACATAAAAAATTGCAATATTATTGCTTTTCTTTTAGCTTCACGTATTCATAACAGGCTAATATCAATTTTCAAGGAGCAAGTCTTATCTATTAAAATGGTACAACACAACTCGAGTACAAATTCCAATCTGTTGCAAGGTTTCGCAGCGTAACAGGAAAGTAAACTGAACGATTAGGAAAAAAACCTCGGAAGAAAACAGCGACTTAATGAGGCTGCCACGATGTTCCCCGAATGCTCCGCAATCCCTTCTCTGTAATTGACGTTTCTCAACTGCAGGCGGAAAGGAATTCTCGCGAGTCGTCACGGGTACACTGCGTTGCGCATGCGCGCATTAACAAGTGACGTGACGTTCCTCCCACGCGACCGCCGCAGACTGCCGGCCCTTTGATCTCCACCTACAATCTCTCGACCCCTCTAACTTACTGAGAATGATAGATCTGATAACAGAACAGTGTTTTCCTCTATAACACTTCAGTGATTTTTATCCTTATCGGTGTATTGATTGATTGATTGATTGATTGATTTTTTCGTGTTTCCGGGCGCGTCAAATACTTCGGTCATTAGTCCCGTTCGTGTAGTGCATGCTTTTTCTCGGGAGATGGCGGTGATCTTCCCCCGCTGGATGGCGAGATCCGGCGCTGACCTACCGTCGGCTAGTGGGATTTCCCCTAACCAGGACTCTCCCACCAACGGGCACCGCCCCAGTCGGGACCGGTCCCGACCGGTAAGCTCCCGACCGGTCTCCCGGAAGATGTGGTAGTGTAGTGCATGTTAGTGTAAGTGTGTGTGTGTAAAGGGAGAGGATAGGACAAGGAAGAGGAAGGACAGATCGCGCGCGGTCCGTGGCCCGTTTGGTAGGGTACTGCTCCGGCATTCGCCTGGTGTTGATCGGAGAAACCACGGAAAACTACCGATCAGAGCAGCCGGCCGCTAGAATTCTCGTCCAGACAGCAGCTGAATTCCAACTAGCTGAAAAGCTAGTGTCGAAAATCCTGCCGCCGTCAGGACTCGAACCTAGGACCTCCCGGTTAGAGGCGTAGTCTCTATCGGTGTAGTGCGTAGTATCTGTTACGGAGTGATGCATAATTGCTCTCCGTTTCCTCAATCGTTTCAAATACTTTTTTCACACGGGCTTAACAATGGAATATTGAAGTGTGTATGGAAATTTTAGGTTGACTCGGAAGAATCGTGGAAGCAATACGAATATGTTATTGACTGTTATAAGATCAATATCAAATATCCAAGAGAAATTACAAATATTTATGGAATGTTAACGAAAGACTTATTTCCCGCTTGTGGTAGAGAACGTTTGTCTATTTTCCACGCCGGCGCGGCGGCTCCGGCATTCAATTAAATCATCAGATGAACGAACCATGAATATTCATTCACATACCTTATATTTATTCAAATTAAATCGTGCTCTACTTAGATAATCCCGGACTCTCACAGAAAATGGATTTGTACTCACATACAGCACCATCACACTGACGTATCTTTGAGATGTCTGGTTTACTCACCTGCAACAACAAAATACAAAAATTAGTTTTTTTTATATTTCTGCACACATTAAAGTGAGCTATGCATGTGTTTCACGCACACACACACAGATCTACATCTACATTGTAGCAATAAACGCGCAGTCATTAAAATCTTACGACAATATGAAGTGTGTGAGCAATAAATCTTTTGTACAGATAAATACATGGCATGTCTCCATAAACATAGTCGCAAAAGCAAAATCATATCCAAACAAAAAGCAATTTACATTGAACAAGAAAATCAGATATTGCGTTGTTCTCACGTAATTCCAGCGCTGTCGCAGCAACGTCACCGAGTTACGTGGAAGGCGAGCAACGACTGCGCAAGCTAAGGTGAACAAGGGCAACTAGGGGAACGGGTCCGTAGCCCTGACCGAGGTGGGGCACACTCTCACACAGGAAAGGTCCTTGTCTTTTCCGCTTCCGGTGTAAGGCGGCGAAGGTGATAATATTGCGATGGCCATGGTGATGACGGGGTCGCCGGTGACGACAGGGGACACGATTATGCTGTCGGCGGCGACTAGTTGGCCCTGGCCGTGGATATGCATACAGCGACACGCTCGACCACTGATTGCAAGCTATAAAAGGTGATGTGATACAACCGTTTAAACTCTTCTTAACGGGTTCGTAACTAGTAAACAAATCATGCCTCGATGGGGTTTTTAAAACAGATTCGCATCCACTTCTGATACGTAACATAAGTGGTGCAGGAAGTGTGTTTTTGGCATACGAATGAAATGTTTCCGGACGAGGCCACGATAGGAACAGGAATTTTAAACTGCCAGCGAAACTTTCGTAAGAGCTGCATACTGCATAATGTAGATCGAATTCGCTGACTCTTTACAAGTCATGTCTTGTAATGATTTACAACGTGCCAACCGGCACCCATATAAATCGTCGTTTTAATGCTTTGCTATCTTCCTTCCACCTTTCGTTTCATTTACTTACGTATTTCGCGGGACGCGTTGCGCACTATATCATTATGTGCACCGCAAAGCAACACTTTCCATTCAATAAACAATGAACAGAAGTGCTAGTTTTCAGCACGAGTGCTCAAAAAAAGATTTTCAAATGAACTTTGCATTGCGGAAAATGTACTAGGGTAGGCTTTCCGCTGAGCACCACTGCACGACGCGTGTCTTTAAGGCGCCGCGTTGACAGTCAAGGTTTCCCGACGATGCAGATACAGTACTCCCATGTTCAAACTCGGAGGATGGTGAGTTCCATGAATTACCCAATCATGTACCTCATAGGCCCCACGACGGTGGCAAGAGAAGGATGGAAAGTCACTGCATTGCTGGGTCATTATCCAATAAACACGAACATGATGCGCGTGTTGGGTCTTAAATACGCGCAGCAATTTTCAAAGTACGTATAAAGGAAAGCGATATACATTAATTTTAAAATCCACGCACAACAAAGGGAGACGTATTTTCACTAAACATTTACTGTAATATTTCCGGACCATAATGCTCCATCATAAAGATTCTCTCGCCGACTTCTTTTTAAACGTATCTGTTACGCTCATACCATATCGGCAGGTTAGTCACTCAGCGATTGCACAGTACATAATGAGCCAACTAGATCAGGCCTGGCTTTATAATTCTGGCCCGTTTCGTTCACGATCAGACTTTCCAGGCCCCGCCATTTTTTAAGAGGAAAATAAAAGGAATGTGCGCAACCCGGAATCTTGTTTTTTAAGAAAACACATGAATTCGCTGAAACGCTATCCCGGGCGACTTGAGATCGTTAAGGCGGACACGTCTTGGCAGTGTCGATTCGACGCGACGCGGGTTCGAACACCGCCTGGGGATGGGCGTTTGCTTGTATGTTGTGGCATGATGGGGCCTTCCCAAATACTACGCATTATACTCCAATTTAAACACAGCGGTACTTTAAGATCACGACCTGGACGGAGAGGACACTGTCATCCAATCGGGAACTTAAGTTAGGACTTAAATGTTTGGTGTTAGAGCTTCCGATTGAATGACAATGTCCCCCTCTCCTCACACTCGTGACCTTGAAGTGCCCCTACGTTTAAATTGACGTAAACCTTTTTACGCTGTTTCTGTGCTCGTCGGTTTGGCGACGCAGGGTGTTGGGGCAGGCACATTTTTAAACGAACATTTTTATTGAACTTCGTCAACATGCCAGAATTCCTGAATATCACTTGAAGTGCATATGGACTCGAGAAACTGTGGAACGTATGATAACAATAGACGTTTGCAGACGATGGAATTCAGCAAAAATAATGACTGCCGCAATGCTGAGAATCCAAGAGACAGATATCCAAAGCAGTGGCGAAAATGACGATAAACCTCTCAGCTTACTTTCAGGATTGTGTTGCAGTACCAGGAAAACATGTCTGACTGGCAACGCTTTATCATGAGAATGACGTAGTTCATAATCATAGAACACGAGAGAATTGGAACGGACCGATAAAAATGGTTCGCTACTTGTGCAATGCGCTGCTTCATCTACGCTAAAAATAACAACTTAACACTGAAGGGTATATTAATCTAATTCGTGCAACATCATTAGAAAATTTGAAATTTTTTCTACACCAGTCTCAGAAAAAGCATGTAATATCAATAATAAACGACGTTTAGGCATTTAATGAAACTTTCAATTTATCCATACGCCATTCAAAAATATCAATTTCAAAATATTCTTATATTAATAAAATTGAAGAATTTTCGTGATTTCAAAATTATTGGATTTATATGCGTGTATGGGTATGGGTATTCCACATTTAAACCCATTCAATATTTGTTTTATAAATATTTTTGTTCGAGTCTATCATATTCTCATTTCAAAGAGAATTTCAATGAAACCTGGAGTATTTTGTTGCGCATATTTTTCTTTTTTTCTTTGAGGTTACTTTTTTCACATCATTATTTTCTATCATACAAAGGTTTGTTTGTTCGATTTCAAAAATACAAGTCAACATTTTTATTCAGATCCTTATGAAATTTTGATTACTTGACAACCAAAACATGCGAATTCGTAAAAACCATCTACATCCCTTTCATCACACCTGAAAGCGAAATTTAAGAGAGCACTCATCCTGTTTTAACTAATATCTCGAAACTGCAAGGAAATCCACCCACATGAATCAAAAGATTCCATTTGCATTAAATTTCCTACCAAATTTCTTATTATTCATTCCGACCACGCTCTGAAGCAATTGGTGATTGCGAAAAGTGAAAATTAGTTCCGAAGGAGTGGAGAAGAGCGGTGACAGAAGGGGAGGGAGCAGTGCGGAGCGTAATAGAGTGTGTCGTGGCGAGGCGAGGCGTGAAAATGAAATTGCTTCAATTTCACTCTGTAGATAGTATTGATTAGTTTTCCAGTCTTATAAACGATTTTGATGAAGGTCCAGTCAATACCGGCTTACTTCCACTTGTGTAAAATCCCCCCCCGCATATTACCTTGAACAACAATTTCCACATTAACGGCAAACAAAATTACTCAAAATTAAATAAAGATTCCACAACTGCTGATTGTCGGCAACACTAAGCTGAGACACAGATCAATGTCCAGTACCACGGCGATAAAGCAATGAACGATGATAAGTCAGCCTACAATAGCTGTGAGTTTCACCGCGCTTCAGAAAGGTCGATGCTGTTTAGCGTAAGGCAGGCGTTCATTTGAAATTCCAACACTTGACGAAAACTTAGCCATTCATCAAATAATCCTGAGACCCTCAATCATCTGAATTCGCGTCAATTTTCCATACGACCATTACACGTTAAGAATGCGGAAAAACAATGCTGAATATTCATTTAATACTGAGATGGAAAGGATGGCATATATAAATGCAAGAAAACAGAACATGGGAATAACAACACAAGAATCTGTTCCAAAAATATGAAATTGTGGGACTGAAACGTATGCTTTATCATAATTTATTAGTTTTATCTAGAGATTTATCACAAATTGTGATTACACGAATACTTAAATCTCTTGCGAGATAGTATCACGGTGGCGGCGCGTGAGAAGGCAACGCCTTACGACTTGAGAAATTTGATTTTTTTTGTTTCATTGGAGTGTCGCATCGTATTCTTGGTCGAGTGCTAATTCCGTGGTTTCCTTCATCACTTTCGGACGAAAGCCGGATCAGCACCCTAAACAATTTAATAGCAACTGAATCTTACTACCTGTCCATTCCCTTCAAATATTCGGGCGCCAAGCCGTTGGAGATTCTAAAACCACACGCAAATTAAAGAAAATCATTTCAGATTAAAGATTCTTCAAAATCTCCCTGCTCAGGAGCTCTCAAGAGCCAGCTCCTAGAGGTCAATAAAAGGCACAAAGAGAAAGCGCGCAAATTACAACCATTCCTGATCTTTGGACAGTGGCGTCTCGCCCACTTTCCACTGTGGATGGTCTGTCCTTTCTGCACGGGAGAAAAGAGTGCACACTATGAAGTTGTCGTCTTGTAAGCGCCTAGACTTCCATTGGTTCGAAATTATGTTACAAAGCGTCTTCATACGCTGTTACTAACATAGTAGAGACCCCTCACATTTCAACATACGCTATTTTTCAATTTCTGAACTTACAATATAATAAAATAATGCTATCTCGAATGTTTTAATATCCTGTTTTGCTCAATGGCACTCACATGCCCTCAGTACAATGTTACAAGACATATATAACAATTATTATTCTCATGGAAACAGATCCTAATAGAAAATTCCCCCGCAGGCAACCAATCACGAGCCGGACACTTACGTCGTTATATCTCCTAGATATGAACAAGCATATTTTTCACACGAATATTGTTGTTTCTTTATCTTTCCTTGTGACTTGATGTCTATAAATAGATCGGAAATTTGCGGTTATCGCTTAATTTCTCATTAATTCGAACACTTATCTACATTTAAAGACCAATAAAGACTTGATCAAAGGCAGTTAGGTTCGGAGATTCGTTTATATTATAATTATAAAGCCAAATATTTATATTAACAGATAATAAAATGATCTTCTAATAACGTACGCATTGTTGAAAAATATTGATACGACAATTATATAATTGTATGTAACAGAATTCGCACTTGTTACCATTGATCACCGACTGTATCATGATGAGAATGAAGACGGAACAATTCTCTGAGAGCACAAAACTTCCCAATTTATTTATTAATTATTTATTAAGCGACAGACGTGCAAACCAGTTCCTAGCAAATGCTTATCTTCAAAATATTCACTTTTACTAATAATCGGCTACTTACAGTACATTATTCAATTAACACGAACTATTTCCTAACCAAACCCTCCATAAATTATTTCTAGCGTTCGTAAATAAAACTTTATAGGACATGGAGGTCTTCCGCTTGACTGGCAAGATTTTCGACAGAAATTAAACATTGAATCGAAACAGATCAGCGGTCGAATCAGCAGTTTCCATGGTTTTCTCAGAGCAATTTCAAACGAACACCGCAGATCTCGTGGAATCCTTCCTTCCCCATCAATACCATATTTCTATTCTTAGGGCCTTGCGAGTAGCCATTCCCCCTACCTCGTATGGCCCACATCCCAATGAAGAAGGAAATCTAGAAGCGTCGGGAAAACCCCGGATGCAGCCTCAAGCGGAAACTTCCAAGTCATATGCCTCATATCGTGGAAGAAACATTTATGTTGAAAGGAAATTACATTTACTCCTTTTTAGCATCATCTGACAAGCATCGTTTAGAAAAAGACATTTAGCTCAATCCACCCTCCCATTTTAATGGCATCGGAGGCCGCCACGCCCCCCACCTTGAGCCCCTGGCTGCACGAAATGTGCCATCGGCCGCGCGCGCGCATCGCGCTCCGGGAGCGACGTGAGAGCGTCGCGCAGTCACGACGCGGGAGCGCCGAGGACGCGTGATTCACGACGATTAGCTCACGCGCCGCCCCTCTCCCCCCCCCCTTCGCCCAGGAGCTGGGCTGCGCGCTTTCGCCAGGCGCCCGCCACGTGCAGGCGCACTGGGCTACGCTCCTCCCAACCGAAGACTTCCAACCCCTTTACGAGCCCTGCCACGCCCAGCTTCATCCACCGATTATTTTGCACTTACGGATGTGTCAACAGCTGTGGTCGTCAGACTTGGAAGTGGAGCGCCAGTTATGTCTTAAGAGGTGGCAGTGCACTTCCCCAACTGGAAAGTGAAGGCACCAACCTACACAACACATTTGTCAGGTTTCCCTCCTCCAGTTATCTCCGTAAGAATGTCCCCGCATCAGCTGGGAGAGACTCTGAGTTCCCGACTGGTCTCTTGACATGTGTGGCGTGGTACATATACGTGTGTGTGTGTGTGTGTGTGTGTGTGTGTGTGTAGTGTTTGTGAAGGGAGAGGAGGGAAGACGCTTAGGAAGAAAAGATCTCGCGCGGTCCGTGGCCCGTTTACTCAGGAACTGCTACGACACTCGCCAGATACTGATAGGAGAAACCTCGATAAACTACCGTATCCTTAGACGCAGTTTCACGGTGGGCCTTATTCGGTTGGGTCGTCTTTCACGGTGGGTTCGGTTGGGTCGTCTGACTAGGTTTCTGTCCCCCCTCCTTCCCATGGGTTTGGGTGGTACAAATAAAAAACGAAGGGCTGGTCTAAGGAAGTACTTATGAACAAACTTTCGACTTACCTCCCAGAGGGGGTAATTTCGCAGATTTGTATGAATAAAGACTTACTCTCTCGTCAGATGAGCCGAGGTAGCTGTAAGGGAGCGTATCTACCTCCCATGTAGCGAACCCTTCTTGGAAAAAGGTTACTGTATTGACCTTAGGATGCAGTCAACAACGAACGTACGTCCCAAAGAAAACCAGCAACTGATTGATTTCGTTCATTGCATACTCAAAAAGTAGTACATTTCTTTTCCGTTTACGCTGACGACAAAAAGACCCAGACTGTTTCATAAAAATCTTACAGGAGCGTCTCTATTATGCAGCGTAGTAGATATTAGTGGCTTAGGAGATGCTGTTGAGCAATGAAAGGGTATTCAAAAAAATGTTTAACTGGTCAACAACCAGAAAAGATCTGGAGCACAAATGAATTGGGCATGCAATGTATTTGGTGTTAATTTTTTTTTCCAAAGAAATTGAATAAATATTCCAAATAACACTGATAGAATATTGTTAAATTAAATAACTGTTTGTGTAGTTTTAATTGAAATATGCTACAATAGAAATAGAAAAAAATCACCTCTTAAAGAAATGGTAAAGATACAAACTAGTGAGAAGTTACTGACAAAGACAATCCACAGAATAGAGCATCCCCGTGTGTCGACGAAGTAGTTCGCAATTTTCAATCTTTTTTTCCTCCATAAGTATTGCGAAGGAGCAGTACATCCATGCATCCTCTAGCAAGAAATTGCAAGTCAAATCTACGAAGTAAATTATTTTATGACAATATTCCAAGTTGGAAGAATTTTCTTCATCCGCTTACGATATTTTGACGCGTGTATACAATGTTCATTAAGTCGCGACTTATGAAGGATGGTGGATAGAATTGGAAAAGCTTGTGAGGAATTTAAATTCGTTCATAAGAGATCTTGTGATTTCTGAAAATACCCTGTACAGCAACAAGTCTCTTAGAAATGCTTGAACAGTCCGGCATTCAATGTGTATTTTTCCCCATCACTGTTAATAGTTTGAAGGGAATATTATTTTTCAAGAATCGTACAAAAGTCGTTTCAAGACTTAACTAAGCGATATTATTGTGAGACACATTTGCACCAACATTGAAGGTGGAATGTAATCTACGATTAGCAAAAGTTATAATGGTAGATTTATTCTCTACTTTGTCTAAAATAACTAATTTTAATACAGAACTCTGATGCATGTTTCTCAGAACATACCTGGGGTATGCGTGAATCAATTGCAACAAAAGTTTGCAGGAACACTTCTGAAAGACAGATATCTCTACAAAATTTGGTTTAATGCAACCCGCAAAACATTTAGGTATTTAGGGATTGCGGGGCATTGTGCGGGCAGGGGCACGGTCGCAGCAGTGCAGCAGGGGGCGACTGGGCGCCCAGGATAGCGATGAGCGAGAGCGAGAGAGAGAGCGGATGTGATGGAGAAGGGAGGGTTGGAGCTTGGCCGGGTGTGCGGAGAGCGAGGCGTAGCGTGGCGGAGTCTCATAAAATTACTTCCATAGTACACTTATTAAAAATTATACACTTGAGGTAGTATTCATTTCTCTTTCCCCCTGTTTAATAGGTAAGTTTGAGAAAGAAATGTCTCGGCAACGCGGTGTTACTTCAGTGTGTATTGGAATAAAAAGAAATGAAAAAAAAGAGAGAGGAAAAAAAAGCAAAGGCAATGCTTGTGAATGCTCGGAAGTAACGAGTAGCACTGACCAATAATCCAAGAAAGACTTGTGTAATCAGCGCCTGAAATAATACCTGGAAAAGAACACCGAACACGCATATTCGCAGTGACCAGCGTCCACAGAGATCTCCGAACTTTCTCTCTTCTCTGCATTTCAGTCTTTTAGCCGACGCCCAGCGCCTAAGATTGGGGAAAAACATCCGACTATTACGAGTTCAGCTCACAAATTCAAACTCCTCGTTAGGTAATGAAATATAATAGCTGCTCAACGGAGATTTCCACATGACCCGTCGTCAACAACGGAAAAAAACTTGCAAGGTTTACGTATTCCAACCGAGTACGTCGAATCTCGTTATGCGCAGACGTGCATCTCAGCGAGGTCTCACGAGGAGCTGCATTGTCTACAGTCATTCAACCCGAAGCGGAGATACGGCGGCGAACCCATCTGAGTGGAATCTGAAGGTCGCACTCTTTGCTTCCAGGGACGAAATCTTACATTTGATGCAATTAAATAAAAATCAGTTACGTACTGTGGCATTTAAAGCCACCTACCGTTGTATATTGAAGAATCGATTGTTAAGGTACTACTGCGGCATTCGCCTAGTACTGATCGGAGAAACGACGGAAAAATATGCAATCCCTTGATACATTATCAGATTTAGGAAATACACCATCTTTCGTCTTAGCGATCGAAGCGAAACCCTTCTCTAACGTCTCCTGTATTCTTCGAATTGACGGTCGTGAATCATGGAATTTTCCTTTTGTTAAAAGATGAGTTAATACATCTTTTTATTAATCTATGAAGTCTTTGAGCTTGCCCATGTCAATATTAAGAAATTTTTCTGAAAATTATGTCCTGAGGGAACTGCGAAAATTTACACTAGAAAAAATCTGCACGAATAAACTAAATCGCAATTAATTTCATGGAAAGGGCCAACCGCTGGCCAACAGGGTTCTCCCTAACCAGGTATCTCCGCCCCAGCCAGAACTAGTACAAGAAATGTGGAAACTAAAAGCTCTCTGAATATTTTACATCTTTTCTTGGAGATGGCCGAACAATCTGACCAGGGACTGTACGGATACCTATCAAAGTAGCCGACCGCTCGAATCCTCCTGCAGACAGCGGCTCAATTCGACGTATGTAGGTTGGTAGGTGTCGATAATCCGCCACCGTAGGGACTCGAATCCTAACACGTACTTCCACATCAGGGTACTCAAAAGTTTTCCGTCACCATGGCATTGAGCGCCCGTCACGCGAGAGTTCCTGTCGCGGTGACCGCAGGTGACCACGTGACCACCCGCGCACGGGAAGCACTTCCGCGGGCGCCGGAAGATGTGGAGCGGGGCTTTCTGGGGCGGGGGGGGGGCGCTGCTTGGGAAGCCGGAAGGCGTCACGGGGCGTCGTAAAGCCTCCGTGCCGCGAGAACGGGCGCGCGCCCAGGCCTAGTGACCTTGCAGGCGGCGCCGCACTTACGGATTTATGGGAGGTTCGCGGGAGAAAGAAAGGAAAGAGCCGCGACGGCTGGCAGCCTTGGCGTGATAGCAGGTCGTCCGCCTTCGCATTGCAGACGACGCCTACACTGAGGAGTGCGAATCACCGACCGGTTGAAGCCCAAAAACGTTTTTGGTTTGGTTCAACGGTTTTATCAGATTTTGTATTAAATCCCATAATCAGTTAAAATTGGCTTTGAAAAAAGTTAATTGAAGAAAATACTGTTCTGTGCATGACAGACCTTTTTAAAGTGTTAAAATCATACAATTGTGTTCAAGCAACACACAACTTGCCATCGCGTCTCTAACTAGATATTTTTCTTTGAATTGTATTATTTTAACACGAAAATGTAAATACGTTGCATACAATCAGTACAACTGTAGTTTGCTTTATATAAACAGTAAACATATAATATAAATAAAAATTAAATGTTATTACTCACGTAACAATGTAAATAATTGAAGAGTGTAATCGCTTTTAAAAAACAAAAGGACACGCCATTGGAATTACTTAAAACTATTTAAAACAATACAAAACAAACAAAAACAACAGCGAACCCTATCATGGCGTACCCAGCTCCTTTCCATTTGAATACTGTGTCATAGGAGACAAGATCGGCACAAAGCAGAGGGGAGGGTTCCGTGACTCTCCCTTGCAAATGTGTACAATTAGAAAAATATCTTTACAAATTAACAAATAACTTATTTAATATTTAAAACGCCTGTTTCAAGGTTTTATATTCATATTCTTTGTAGTAGGAAAAGTAACACCAGAAGAAAAATTAACAAATAATAATTTAGATGTTTTATTTTCAACAGGCCTACACGTTAAAATAGCCAAATTGAAAGTAACCTTATAATGTAAATTCAATTATTAAGTACTTTTTGAAGCCGACCTAGCGTGGTGACGCCACTAGAAAGGGCCTTCAACTCTTCAACGACACGTACAATTTTAACACATTCACAACAAATTAACAACAAATTCACCAGCACAACACCGACGCGTACAAATTTAAATACCAATTTGCAAGTTTGCTGCGCCAACTATGCTGTGAACATAATCAAGTCTCAAGCGCAGTTCACAGTAAGAATTGCCTAATTAGTGTCGTTCCATGCATCATTAACTTCGTGTTAACTGCAAATGCATTCGGAAGTTTTACTGAACTGAAGGGGAGGCGGTGATTATAGTCCGTTGTGTCGCGGATGTTTTCTTGTTGTGTGCGGGCAGCCAACAGACACGGAACACGCACGTGGCTCATCAGTTTTTTGTCAACGGCTGATAAACAAGGTGGAGCATGCTTCATACACTCTGTAAGGGCTTTCTTGAGTCGAACACTGTTTGCACCTCTGGCATACGAACAACTACATGAAAAACTATAGGAGTGTTCAACAGATAATATTTATTTCATAATACCATACAACAACCTCAAAACTTTTAGACTCTTTCAGAATGACGATGAAACTCTTTGACTATTAGAGAACATCGATTGTTTTCGATGTTGGCATTCCCTTGCAGATAAATTTATAGTGTTCACAGACTTCGTACGAAGTACTTGTACTGAAAAGCAAACAACCTTTTCGACGAAAATACTTGGATGTCCAGTTTTCACCTCTTAAAAGTATTTCCTACATAGCGGCTTTTCTGAGAGCAACGACCCCAACAACCTGTCATTTCCTGGGCAATACGATGTCCTTTTCTGTTACCTCGCGGATTTATTACACTTTCCAATTAACAGTTTGTCTGTCCGAATGAATTTCTCACCAATCTTCAGTCACGAACAAAATCGAAAATCGTTAATTATTCAAAAACAAAATCATGATATTCATTCAGTTATTTTCTTAATGGAAACCAAATATTTGCATGTGCTATTGAAATTCAACTACGTTAAACAGCTAAAAAAAAGTAGTCTCTTATGAAAATTATTTAAGAGATCATATAAAATTTGAATTAACTTTAATATAGAGCCCAATAAAACTCCGAATGTTCGTCGCACACATTTAACATCTGGAACACATTTCACCTCAACACAGACCATTCTTCGGCGCTCTCGTTGCATTTCATTTGCCTCTGTCGACAGTTCTTTCATTTAACATTCAACCCGTTTGAACACGTTTCTTTGTTGGCTATCAACCAAAAGGAAACTAATGTCAACTGTCCTGTGAAAGAACTAGTTCGTTTGCATCACTCGCATGCGAAACAGACGCTGCAAAAGCTACAAAATCTTTCCGAAACTCTGCCACTAGGGATTCACGCGTGGTGATTGATTACTAGTGATTCAGGGCACGTCAACGACCAAGGTCATTAGTCCCATAATTGTAGTGTATGTTTTTGCTCGAGAGGTAGTGGTGATCTTACCCCGCTGGATGGCGAGATCCGGCGCCGACCTACCGTTGGTTAGCAAGATTTTCCCAAACCAGATATCTCATCCAATGGGGCACCGCTCCAGGCCGGACAAGCACTAAGCTCCCGATCGGTCTCTCTCATGTGTGGTAGTGTACTACATGTAAGGGTTGTGAAAGGGAAAGGATACGACAAGGAATGGGAAGGAAAGATCGCACGCGGTCCATGATTCGTTTGGTAGGGTACTGCTCCAGCATTCGCCTGGTAGAACGGAAAACTACTGATCAGATCAGTCCCGGCCGCTAGAATTCTCCTCCAGATAGCGATTGAATTCGACTATCTAGCTGGTGTCGTAAATCCTGCCACCGTCGGGACTCGAACCCTAGAACCTCCCGATCAGAGGCACTGCAGTGTCATCAGTTGATGGCCTGAACCACCTCTCCTCGTTGGGCGGCGGCGGTGGCGGTGGCGGTGGCGGTGGCGGTGGCGGTGGCGGTGGCGGTGGCACGTCGCACAAAGCACAGGAAGCGGCTGACGGGAAAACGAGGCGCAGCGGGGAGCGAGAGGGGGACTAATGGCTACCTCGCAAGTGACACCGACGCGTCCGCGTGACAAAGGCGGAAGCAGAGGAGATAGCTGCCAAATAGGCGATGGTAGCGGCGGAGATCTGGGGCATACCCATGGAAACGAAATATCATTTCGGAATATAAGCAATACACTAAAAGTATGAACGTATTCGAATAAAATTAATTGTATTCAAATAAAATATAATTAATTATAAATACCCGGAATTTTATATAAAGGTGCTTAGTAAGTAGCTACATCCTCAAATTTCCATTCTACATTCATATGTGGAATAGCATCGATCGTTTATTTTCGGACACTGCGAGCATCTCACCATAAGAAGTGGAAATGTATTAATTATTTTGCGACAGTATCAATATATATTTCTTAAACCCGATGGTCCAATTTATTTGAAAATTATAATTACCCGAAGAGAATCCGAAACAAAACTATTACGCAGCATTCTGGGACTTAGATGTTAGGTAGATGTGCGAGAGCAAAACCAGTATTTCCACTATTTAATTAGGGAGAAATTAGGGAGCCAAATGAAACCTTCCAGATGAATATTTGCAGTATTGAAAAAAATAATAGGTTAAAAATGAATATGGGCGGCCTAAAATATACTGGCTTTTTTGTACACGAATATTAGCAGAATATATTGGGCGATACTGACTACTTTCCTGAAGCAGTCTTAATACGAACCTACAACGGCAAAAATGCTGATGTAGGATGGACAAAATGATGATGTAGGATGGACAAAATGGTGTAGGATGGACAACACAAAAAATGGATTTCTAAAAGTAGCACGTACACGACCCAAGAACAAATAAAATACTGTCGTAAAACGTTGCAATAAATTAAATATTTGAACAAAACAGTCGATAATAGAATAACGAGTATAATAACAGCGAAGAAATAGTAGTACATAGCGATGTATACGCAGGCGAACAGTTGTTTTTACACACCTAGAATATCCAAAACGTTGCTCGGTCATAACATGGGAATTTAATGTGGGACTGGATCTTCCTTGCCTTTGTGTCCCTCGAAGCCAGCTGGATGGTAAGAAGGGAGAACTGAGTATGATAATTCAGCCCGTTTGCACAGTTTGAAAGTACACTGAATAATCCAATGAAGTATTTGCAAATTTCAGTCAAAATCGAAACCTTTTCATTGTTTTTGGATTTTCTCCCGTGAACTCCGGTAGTATTTAATGAAACCACAGCCACTCTCACGTAGCCGCAGGCTACAAATTTTCTTTCAATTTCTGCGCGCACTGAAAATTAGTGATTTTGATTACGTAATACTCTTTATATTTGTTAATTTATTTTTATTATACATTTAATTGTTTCTTCATTTTTTATCGCATTTTACTTATTAAAGAATCTTCGTAACGACAGTTTCATTTTAAACACGTTTGAATTAATATTTTCCATCCTTTCCCCATTTATTTCCTTCAATGCTGTGGCTGTAGAATCGCATGGATGATGGCAGACATGACGGTTGCGGAAGATAATATGAAAGTATGAAAACTGTGCAACGATGACGAGATACGACGTAGGCGGCGTTTTCTGACGATGGACAAAAAGGAAGAACAAGATGAAGGGGGAATGCGAGTGACTTAAGAGACTAATGACAGTGATCATGTAATTGGTAACGTAGACGGTGATAATGAAAGCAGGAAATGAGCAAGAGGAAGAAATTGAAAACCTTATGTTCTGTGGCGTAGAGGAACAAGGAAAATATAGTGCAAGCGGAGAGAAACAGGTACTAAATAGCACAACTCTGTAGAGATGGAGTCATTTATTAAAGCTATTTGCAAATTCGAAAATACGCCATTGCTTCTGAAAGATCCATACAAGCTGTCCACATAGAGTATTAGGATGGATACAGCAGCGGTGTAGGCGGTGAGCGAAGTAGTAATGGAACCAGGGTAAGGTCTCTGCCTCGTGAAATTTAACAGATAAATAACAAGACCACTCTACAATGTCTGTAAACACATTTTGCTCGCACGTTAACGCAAATATTATTGACTCAAAAGCTGCATTTTAAGCATCATCCACTCCGTACTCCTCTCCAACAAAATAAAACCTTGTTATTTATTTGCTGTTCACTTTTCCGTGGCGCGGACCGTAGCGTGAGTAATGGCAGCGCAGGCAGCGGCGATTATCGCGCCGGGCAGCCGCCGGCCCACTCACAGCAGAGAGAGGACGCAATTCCAAGACCGAGGCTCGAGCGACGCGCAACGCGAGATGGACTCGTTCGTTCCAGGCGCATCCGCGAGATTGTGAAAGGAAAGAAAGCGAACGCTCGAAAGTTCAAGGTTTGAAAGGGACGTGGACGATAAAGAGTGGACTGTCGCTAGCTCTGTATTTATTTCTCTGTGTTGCAAATGGGCGAGCTTCCAAGAATAATAGAGACAGGATGACAAGAGGGACGTCGACACCTTTTATCATTTGAAACTGGAGAAGGATAGGGGATATATCAAGAAATACGCAATGATTCCCATCTCTATTTTCGTTTGTTATAGGCAATCGACTAAAATATCTCAACGAATCATCAGTACTTCGCGAGTTACGTGGTGAATTAACCTTATTTCGTACAGTACCATATAAACCTCGCATTAAAACTAGGTCATTAAACCGTGTCCCCAACTCTTGATACCTCGCAAATTACTTCGCTCTTCAGCTTTTACATGTCTGGAAAAGTTTATCTTGATAGATCTTTCTTACCATTAAGCTTTCTAATTACGTTTCATTAATACCAGCTTACACAGAACTTTACTTCTAAGGAAGTCTTTGAAACCCACGCATATTGCGTTCAAAGAAAAGAGGGAAGAAAGACTTTCCCAAATCACTCGGTAACCTGAACGAGCCTTGCTGGCACACAGGCGGCCAAAATTAGTTCAAATTTGGCGCCGTACTTGGAATTCAACCATTTATAGCAATTCTTTGGCGCTAATTAACAGCAAAGGGTATAGATTTCAAACGTCCCGCGTTGAACTTAAATTTTTTCTCTAAAAACCGCGGGCGGGCTTCTAGAGAGAAATGCATTTTTCGCATGAAACTCTTCGGAACGATTGAACTGCTTTCTAGGAAGGGTGTCAGCGCGCCACGGGACGCACATCAAGAAATGAGCGGAGAGATAACATTTCATATTGTCGCGATTTCGATGCACTGAGCCACCGCCCTCGGTTTTCCGACTCTTATAATGGAACCTCAAAATAATTTCACAATGTGTAATGTAAGTTTATAATTATTTCAAAAGTTTATTTGACTTCTAACGATTCTTCTAAAAAATATCCAATTTTCCCCTGAATTTTCTCCATTATTTTTCTTTTCCCGCTTTTCCGAAAAGTGGTCACCCTTTCTGTTTCTTCTTTACAGACTGAACATTTGAGTATATAAATTATAATATTTACGCGAAGCTTAAAAAACGCGTTGGTTTTTCCCCTTCGCGCCAAAGGCGCATGCGTGTGTCCGGTAGACACGCACACGCTTGTCACATCGTCCGCAGCACCTTGTCCTCGGGCAAGCACGTAGCACGTCGCCCTCCACGTGGAGCACGTGCCAAGCGCGGGGCGTGCAGCGTGGTCCTCCACACGTCCCAGGCAGCCCTCGTCGCCTCACGGCCTCCAGGCGGCTGATAGGGAGGCGCCGTACGCGGCGATAACGCAGTCCTTCCACCCGACGCACGTGGTGTACCTCAGGGTCGAAATTAGGGATGCAACATTGAGGTCTATTTCAAAACAACAATGTTTTTATAAAATTACCGAGGATTTATCATCGATTTTTGAAAGTGATGTTCTTATAAAATCATCGATGGATGTAACATCGATTTTTGAAGTTGATAATTTTGTAAAATCACCGATGGATTTTGAAAGTTTATTTTTAAAGATGTTTTTATAAAAGTCATAGATTAAACATCAATCTTGTAAAGCAGATTTGTTTTTGCGTAACTTCAAAATTTTGTGTTCGATGTTTTGTACGTGACATATTTAAATTTTAAATGAAAGGGTACCGTCATAATCACAACCAGTATCGAACCAGTTATCGAATCACATAATAAAATTTTTGCCGAATGTTCTGATATTTTTGTGAGAAAGTTTTGTCAGTTAAATCTCAATAACTGCAACCACCGTCAAATTAAATCCCCCCGCGTGAACATTCATGGCCACTAATGCAGTTAAAAAAACGACTTTGGAGCGATGTGCTGTGAAAATCGATGTTCTAATTTTGAACAACGATTGTGCTGCAAATGTTAGATTGAACAACAGGAAATTAATCTTTCTTCAAGCTCCGTTTAAAAATTGTTGCGAACGACCAATTTGTTCGAAGTATCCATGGACATAGTGGAATCCATGGAAAAAGTCGTAGGAAATACCAGGACATCAGAGTCATCTCAAGCGAGAGAGAGAGTTCCTCGGAAGAAGTTCAACAAACAATGTTCGTTTGGCTCGTACACATAAACGAAACGTCATACCATCAGGGTTTTTTGTGGGGGGGGGGGAGGGGATCTTGTATCCACCGAGGCCCAGCCATGTTCTCCCGGGGTTAGTGCACGTGACATTTTTGGGGAGATCAACCCTTTTATACCGAATCCATTTTTACTCCCCCAGTTACTAGACCTGGAAGAATGAAGTATGAAATGATGATGATGATTGAATGGACAATCACATACATACAGACACAAACACACACAACCGCGCCCGAGGCGGGACTCGAACCCGAAATCCTTCCGTCCGAGATCGCCACGGCACTACTGCCTTACGGCCTCTCGGCTATCCGGATCAGCTCTTACCATCAGTAATTTCTAATTTAAAATTTTACAATATTGTTATTAGGGAAATTTTTCTTTTAGTACACAAACATCGAAAACTTGAAACCATCGAGATCAATGTCGCTTCCCTACACTAAACATATTGATGGGGAAATTGCAATTAATTGCAATTCCCTCCCGAATCGCGTGAGAGTTCTAGTGGTCTCCTGCCTGTCGCAGCAAGGGTCCGACGCGAGGAGCAGAAATCCTCCCCAGCCCCACCGCCCATGTTGACCGCACAAGCACGCGCAGGGAGTGGATCTTTTAATAGTGGTTCACTCGCAACTCTCAGTCCAGTAATGTCAGGGGGTTGACACAAATGAATGGGCATGGCTCTGAACCCGAGCTATTCGCGCTCAGCAGAGCAACTATGCACCTTCTCAAGATATACTTACAGTGTTCTGTTGCCAAACAAGTCCGTAAAGTCGATGGAAAAAACTGACGTTTATTATAAACACTTGTAACACGAACGTACAGGAACGTAAAAGTTTTGAAATTAATGTAGGTTTTTTTTTTTTAATGCAGTAAACGCTACGTCCTCCGTGTTGAAATCCTCGTAGAAATTTGCGCAACACCAACTTACCGGCATTAATCGTTCGGTTGGTAAAAGCAGAAATGTGAAAAAAAGTTTAAATGTAGCCATGGTTAATACTCTTGCAGGTGAAATGTCAGTTAACCATTAGCAACACAAGATTAACACACTTATCGGACACAAAGCTTGGACTGTGATACCAGCAATTCCTGGCGGAGAACAATGAAACCAAATTCGCATACTGAGAACCAGGTCGATCTAGAAGTGTTTACACGTGTCCGTGTTGGGATAGGCCGATGGGTCAAATCATACGAGACCTTAATAAAGAGAGAATCATATCATGACGTCTGATAATTTCTTTCCCACTATTCACAGCGAAGAACAAAGACAAAATACGGTCAACGTCACAAAAAAAATGAGAGGTGCCGAGAACATTTTACTTTATTACCAATGAATGTGGAGTGTATAATACACATTTTGCTGAAGAGACACTCCTTGAATTAACCTTTGAGCCACAGCACATAATGTAGCGATCTTATGTTTAAATTTTATTGAGACCCTGACTTTACCACTCGAAGTTTAATTTTCCTCGCTAGTACAAATGGTTGCGCCCATGTCATTATAAACGTACGACTCACACGAGGCAAGAAAGAAGGGCGTAATGCGAGCGAAGTCACAGAAGGGAAAGGGAGAAAGCAGTTAAGAGTTTGCGGGTGTGTTCTAGTTGAACATTAAAAGTGTGAGCGAGACATGTGAGAAGGGAGTTTCTGCGCATGCGCAGTAAAGCCACCTATGCACACCATCACCGTTCAGAAAGCATCGGAAAACCCAATGCGAGCAAGGGATTGTAATCTCCCAGAAATTTATTGCGCCTGCGTCAGTAATTCGTTTCATTGTTTTTCGTCCCTGCGTTCTTAAACGAAATGTGAAATGTGAATGTATCTTTTTGGATCGAGGTTATCTGACGATAAGCTAGAAATCGATATTTTTGAGTAGACATTCACTCTAACACATCCTTTGTGATATCGGCGGAGTGCACCAATTCTTCGTGCGAAATAACGGTGACTCGTGGGCGAGGCAATGCTACGGACTAAGAGGGTAGGAGGAAATGGGGTACTATCTGTTCACGGTTTCTTTATCTCCTTTTTGCTAGATGTGAGAGAGGAGGGTAGACGTTCATTATATAGTCAACTGTACAATCAAATTAAATCTGTAGCTCATGTGTCCATGCAACACGTAAGCGAAAATGTATTGTGATCGAATTACCACAACGCTCCTTGATAAAATACGAGTACGAGAAAAGAGAGGGAGGGAGGAATAACAGGAATTCGGAGTTCAAGAAAACGTGCGTAGATAGTAAGAAAGTCGAGGGTCATTCCAGACTGGCATTGGGAGATAAATCTTGAGGTAAATGACGGCAGTGTGGAGGGTTCAGACATATGCAAGACTGGGGAATTGAGTGAGAGAACACTTAACTGGTGAAGCAAAAGCAGAGGAGCATCAAGAACAACGAAAGCAAAAGGGGCGGGGCACGTTTGTTCAAGAAAGAACAAATTGAGGAAGGCAGAAATGGCAGAAGTGCTGCCCGCAGTCACGATGAAAGCACGGGAAGGTCGGAAAGCACGCCGCGGGCTACTCAAAAATGATACTCATTAACTCTACCTTCACTTTTAAACAAGGCTTGGTTTTTGGTCTACTATTTCTTATTGAACACTGCTTCTCTACGAAGTATCGTCCTGATCAGCGTATCATTCGGGGAGGCCCGACGGCTTCACAGTTGTGTAGGCAGGGGATCCCGCAGCCATGTGGCGTTGGGTCAGTCGCTGAAAAAGACTCAAGGGAGCATGGGCGGAGGAACGGAGGGCAAATCGGAATGAAGGAGGGAGGAAGAGAGGGCGACCACACAAAAGGACGAGCAGGCGAATGCAAGGAATCGGGAGAGGAGGGAAGTCAGACAAACAGAAGGGTAGCCAGACAAACGGATGGTTGGTTGGGCGACAGAAATCGCATGCCGGCGAGCTGGGTAAGGGAAGGCCGCCAAGGCTGGGAGAATTGGGGCAGGGTCCAAACCGGTGGGAGGAAACGTCAGGAAGGAGGGAACATGAGAGAAAGGGGCAGTGCGGGGCAGGTTTGGAGAGGGTTCAGTCTGGGGGACAGCGTTGGGGTGGGCGGGGCGGGGAGGGCCGGGCCGCACCGTTGGTTGGGCGCGGAAGCCGCGGCACAAGGCCCGGGCAGGAGGCGTGATTAGCATACCCGCGCCGCGCGGCGGCGGAGGCCACGCCACTATAAATAGTCCTCCAGCACGCGGGTGGGCGGACGGCGTGGGCCGGGGGGGGGGGGCGTTTCGGCCGTGCCCTTCGCGCCGTCTCCCGCGCGCGCCGTAAAACCGCGAGGTCGCGCCAGCAGACAGCGGCGGGGGGCGGGGTGGGGCGGGGCGAGGCGGGGCGGGGCGGGTCAGCGGGGGAGGGGAGAGGCGGGCTGGGGCTGGCCAGGTGGAATGCTGGCCCGAGTTGCCGCAACGGGACGCGATGTCGAAGGTTGCCGGCGATGGCACGCCGTCCCGCTGCACCTACTCGCTTCTGATTCAATACCAAATTTGGTGTTAAATACTAACAACGGAATCAAAGAGTAGATGCGATGATATGACGTGCATTAAGTGCCAGCACATCGAATAACGATTAATAGGAATCCAGGACTTATAAAACAAGATATGATTAGAGTTTTCCCCGATATTCAGTCATTTGCAACGGTAAATGTTACAACGCACATTTGCTTTCCATAATTTCGTCATATTCGAGAGAACCCATATGAATATTCTAAGGAAAGGAAGCAACGTGCGTTAACTGTGAAGATCCTAAAATCGACTGATCTTGCTAATTTTACGATAGCAATGAAGCACATTTGGTGTTGATGAAGCGATTGTTGATTCATTCGCATCCAAAATGGTAACATCGAAGCTCGAAAATGGTAACTAGGGATGCCCTTATGAAATTATTACGAATAATTGGGCATCGACACATTACTTTCCCCGATTCACAACTGTTGACCAAAATTAGCACGTCAATGTAATGGACCTTTAAGAAATTATTGGGGCGTCCTTCCTTTGCAGAGCATGCAGTAAGTTACGTAACCCTCGTTAACGTTACTTTCAATTCAATTGAATGACTTTCCACTGTGTAACGGATTTTCACACGATCTTTCTTTGGTTTCCAACACATCCTTTTCCTTCGCCCAGATCGACATTCTTGCAGAGTGTGAAACGGCGATTTCTTCCGAGCCGGTGGGGCGGCGATCCAATCAATTGCCGCGAGTGGAAATCGAACCCAAGGCGGAACGCGGCCCGAGGCGGCTGGGGATGTCGCCATCGGCGCCACCGCACAGTGCTCACAAACGACACTTGGGGACAAAATTACTGGTCCATTGAAAAATTACGATCTTGTAAATTTGCTTATTTTACTCCACCCATGGGAAACAAGTACAACACATACAAACACCTCTCCACCGAAATTGAAGTTCCATTTTCGTATCTCCCCTGGACGCTTCCTAAATTAAAACATTGTTTTTAAATGTGATGACAATACGACGATAAAGTTGGGTGGAATTTTACATACCCTTTTCATACAATGTTTAGAATTTAAAGGCTGTACATGTTTTTATTAGTTTAATTTTTATAGCTTGATATATTACACATTGCACAAGCAACTTTCATGTGTTAATAGTGAATAGTTTATTGACAACTTTTAACAGCGGTTTATTTTGAACACACTCTACTAACACCAAAATAATTATAAAACAAAATTGCAAGCTGTTGACCTTTCATTAACTCCGCTCCTCCTCCCTCGTTTGTTTCCGCCGCAGTTGTGGAAATGCCGTCGCCAAAACTGAACATGTTTTCGAATGATCCCTCAAAACTGTTATTTCAAAGGTGTAAACCGTCGGAGGTACTATTAGTACTTTTGTTTCCCCAAATTTTTATATAGAACTGGAATAGATATTTTGACATAGTAATTTGGTTATATTTTTAAGTTATTAGGCACACAATTTTTTTACTTTATTTAGCAGATGCATGCGTGCATGTATGTATGTATTAATTTACATAAAGTACAGATTGTCATTCAATTCGTTATGGGATGTATGTATTAATCTTCTGAACTCCAAAGGGAAAATCTCATTTTCCCTTTCGAGTTCAGAAGTAACCGGTTGGCTAGGACTTAAGACAATGTAGACCACCACATATTCCAAGTGGAGTAGAAGTTAACTTTAGTGGTTTCTACTACTATCATTTTATACTACAATAATGGACATTGCATCCAACCGAGACTGTGAAGATTAAATATTATAATGTATTATCATCTGAAGATGGAGATAATATATCTCCGAAACGTTATGCAATGTTTTGTAACTAACACACAAGGTGATTTTCAATAAAAATTTATTGGACCTTCCATCATTGTTATATTCCATAATGTATGTATGTGTTTATGTATGTATGTATGTTCGGCGGATATAAACGACAACCCTTTATCCTTAAAAATCGAGGAAATCTGGTTAATTTCTTACGAGTGACAAGTGCCTTCGCGTTTTCATGTAATAATCACATCAACAACCCCGTAATAAAAGAAACACCCTTAGATATAAATCCCCAATCTAGATTCTGTTGAAACAAAGAGATAAAGACCGTATGGAGACGTACATGTATATGCAAGAAGGTTGACACCCAAACAGATTACTGGACTGGTACCCTCTAGACAGAAGAGGAAAGTGGAACGAAGAACTTGTCGAGTAGGCTTGAGAAGCGTGACGATAAGGAATCTACAAGATGCTGATTAAGACCACTAGACACTACACCGTGACCGACATTAGACGTAGATTTACTTGGCATAACAAAACAACTCTAATTTTGTAAACAACTGTTAAATGGGAAGCGTTTCACCACAAATTGTTGATCTTACAACTATGACTAGGTGATGATCATCTGTAGATTTGGCATTTAAAAGCAACTTCAAAAAATGAAAATGAATAAAGTTTCCCATCATTTATGGAGGGGATAAAAATATGAATTCTGAAGTTTGAATTGTGTATAAGTCTTGAACCAGTGGTTTGCGTTTGAAAGACGGAATTGTGAAAGGCTCATAATTTCCTCGGCATCTGAAGTGTATCATTCCGCCGATACAATAAAAATATCTGCTTCTGAGATCTTAACTAGTATCTGCATAGACAAGCATCTCGCGTTTCCCTCAGCTTTCAACAAGTGGCTTTTCTTGTTCAGATTCAAACTGAAATGTATAGTTTTCTTTGTGCGTTTTAGTCATAAATTATCACTCACGTAACAAACATGCTTAATCAGTAATTCCTTTCTTGTAGATAAGGAAGTTGTATTTAATGAAAGGCTAACAGGATTTATGAATCGGAAGGAATGTATACAGCGAATGGATTATGTTTCGATTACCAATCAACCTATATCAATGCCAATCCTTTTGTTTTCTTCGGGAATAAAACTAAAATTTTAACGGTTACCCTCTTTGTAAAAAATCAATTTACCGACAACCAAGCATCCAGTATCTTCGACACTAGAGGTGCAGTTTACCATTAACTTCAAGTAGAGCATTTCGTACAGCAACCGATAGCAATATCGACGTTCCTTCTGCGCATGCGCAGTAATAATAACAATAATAATGTAATAAAATGCGTGATAAAATGACCATTAGTACACCACATCGCACGTATACTGCATTGCATTTCATAACCGATGTCCAAATTCTCCGAATTATTGTCCTGAATAGATTAGGTGAATCGATTACAAAAATATCATTATCATTATCATCATCATTATTTTAATTGGCGTATCGATCATTTTTGATCACGCTACACGATTAACGTGTGTAATTTTTTGGATCAGTTTTACAGCTGCATCCCTAGGTACGACAAGGGAATTATGAGGTGATAGGATGATGAGGGGTGAAGGGACAATCACAAATACGATGGTGCCTACGCAGGACTAACCTGCAGCCTTCTCGGCGCAGGCGATTACTGGTGCGTCTGCGCCAAGGGCCGACATTATTATTATTATTATTATTATTATTATTATTATTATTATTATTATTATTATTATTATTATTATTATAATTAGTAATATTTCTAGTCGTTTCATCTAGACGCCACTGGTCATTCCAAATACATAAAATGGAAACGCAAAGCAAAGGCATCGCCTGGTTCGTGGCGCGTCCGCGCAGGCGCAGGCATCGGCCACTGTGCGCAGGCGCAGCAGCCGCCGGCGGCGCCCGATCGGCGTGACCACTCTCTCTCTCTCTCTCCGCGGGCGGCGCGCGGCGCTGCGCGGCGGTTGACCAACAGCCGCAACACGCGGCGCGGCCCACTACACGGCAGCTATTCGGCTTTTACTGGCGGCGGCGTTGCACAGCCCCGCCCCCCTGCCCCGCCGCGCTTCTCTTCCTTTCTCGCCCGCCCGCCCGCACCGTCAGGCCCCGGAAGTGCAGATGAACAGCGCTCGCCAGCTGCTGGCGGATCCAAGAGAGGACCACGCCCCCCTCCATTCCAACATTTGTTGTAATTCTACTTCATATATTTAAAAACAAATCACATCTCGGCTTGAGAATGCCAAGGTTCTAACCGTCTTGGAGGAAATTTTTACACAACACAGGAGTTTAGAAGTGTTGAATTATAATTCCCAAAGATTATATCTTTTTGTACGTACGAGGTTTTCTAGAAATCTGATTTTGAAACTTTTAATACGTTAAAGATGATAGAGTTTCAGCATGTCAAAACACCGCTTTCGCTCATAATGTCAGCACCTTGTCATTCTGTGTGCGAGACAGATCGCATCACACCCGAAGTAGTCCGATTATAGATGTAGTTTTTATTTCAAGCTAACAATTAAAAAAATACTCCAAATATATTGTTGGGGGATGGGTCCCCATTGAAATTCGCCCTAACCCCTTACTTTCTGGATTTGTTCGTTGCCACCGCACGGGAGCTTTGACGTCAACAGCAAGGCACACCGCGAGAAGATGCATTCCATGCGCAACAGACAAGTGACACCCTACATTCATTTCCTTCGTACCAAATTCTAAGGCGTTTCATCGTGAATTTCCAGCTCTCAAGGTGCCCACCTCTTTTGAGAAACCACAAATAGTAGTTAACCAGGCAATGTTGCACTAAAAACCGTTTTTTTTTTCCTTTGCGAGGGGGGGTGCGAAATGCAAAACTAATTCGGGTTGTACTGGTTTATCTATCACATGTTTCAAATTTTCAGGTTTTGGTAACCACATCAAAGTCCACAGTTATAGGTGGGATATTTTATTACTGCATGGACAACCGAAAATGAGTGAGTGGCACCTCAATTTTCACAGATACCGAGATGTCACACAAGTCGGCTCAAGAAACGAACCAAAAAGAAATGAAAACTAAAATGGTTTGTAGTTAGAGTGAAAGGTGCAACAAACGGGCAAACGCCCATCTGAAAATCCAACGTGCTCGTTATGCTCCCTACAAATACCTCCCCGGAGTGACTCGGAATTTCAACTGTGAAGGAACGCCAGATGTGGCAGACGAACGCGCCGCGAGCCGAGACAATTGAAGAGCGCGTCGCGTGCGCACGAAGGCTTCTGCCGGCTCGGTGACCAGGTAAGGGGGGGGGGGGGGGGGAGGGCGCGGCAGTCGCGTGCGGAGTAGCAATCGAAGGCTACGTCTGGGACCCGCGATGCAATATCCGTGCTTGGCGCCGGCAGACTCGCTGCGAATATTCCGGAGTTTCCTAACCCTCTTTGCTATCCTCCGCCTGCGCTTCCAATAATGAAAAAGTCTCAGTGAGGAAGGGTAAAAGAAGACTTGAGGAAAAAAAACATTAACCCTTTTGAGTTTTAAGCTTGATAGTAATATTTTAATTTGAAAATTTTAATATTTAACCTCATACTTAACTCCATAACCTTCAACCTACTTAATCATCAACTTAATATTTAATAATATTATACTTCAAGAGTGTGTCAGCGTTTTTTATATTTCCACCACTGTCTTTCACTACACTATTTTATAACAATGTACTTACAAAAATCTATAGCTATTTTAGAAAAAGAAAAAAAGCCACAATGACAGTAATGTTTAAATATCGAGCTTAAAACCCATATATATTCGTAAATAATTTCAATTTGTTTTCACTCACATTACACTTCAGATTATTTTTCGTCCAAGACTCGACTTACCTGAAACAAGAGAAAATACATTATAAATAATATGAAGATTTGACACATACATTATTATCTTATTCACTTTATTGAAGTACAATACGAACGGAATGAGATGTAAGGCCCAGGTGAAAGTTCTAATTTTAGAGCAAAAACTCGAATACTTCTTAATGTTTTGCTCAGAACTGCTGGTAGTGTAGCGGTTAGTCCACTCGCTATGAGTCTCGGTTACGTAGTCACGCCTCTTATATTCCGGTAACTAAATTTCATGGCACAATTTTCACACAAACTAGCGTACGAGTCCAGCATTCACAACGCTCATTAATATTCAGCGTAACTGTGGTGTCATCTTGAGTGCTCCGAGGCAACAGTTTGGAGGCACACCACCTGACGCCACGAACATTGAGGGACCGACGAGGTCTGCACGGTCCGCGGGGACAGATTGATTAGTGATTCCGCTTACGTCAACTCCTAAGATCATTAGCTCCGTACGTGTAGTAGGGCATGTTTTTATCGCGGGATGAGGAGGAGGAGGTTAACTTCCCTAGCTGACTGGCGAGATAGGGCGCTGACCTATACTTCGATTGAAGCACACATTCCTTTGACGTAAATCAGCCTTTACGGTGACATCCAATCAGGAGCTTGAATGTCACCGTAGTGACGTTCAAGCTCCCGATCGGATGACACCGTAACAGCTGATGACCTGTCAAAGAACACTGAATAAATCGAAGTATACGTAGCCTTGAGGGCTTTTTGATTGATTGATTCGTGTTTCCGGGCGCGTCAACAGCTTTGGTCATTAGTCCCGTTAAGTGTAATGCATTTTTTTTTCGGGAGATGGCGGTGATCTTCCCCCGCTGGATGGCGAGATCCGGCGCCGACCTACCGTCGGCTAGTGGGGTTTCCCCCTAACCAGGACTCTCCCACCAGAGGGGCACCGCCCCAGCCGGGACAGCCTCTAAGCTCCTCCCGACCGATCTCCTGGAATATGTGGTCGTGTAGTGCATGTTAGTGTAAGTGTGTGTGTAAGGGGATAGGACCAGAAAGAGGAAGGACAGATCGCGCGCGGTCCGTGGCCCGTTTGTGTGGGTACTGCTCCGAATTCGCCTGGTGTTGATCGGAGAAACCACGGAAAACTACCGATCAGAGCAGCCGGCCGCTAGAATTTTCCTCCAGACAGCGTCTGAATTCGATCTAGCTGAACAGCTAGTGCCGAAAATCCTGCCACCGCCAGGACTCGAACGTAGGACCTCCCGGTCAGAGGCGCTGCAGTGACATCAGTTGATGCTCTGAGCTACCGCTCCCAGTCGCCTTGCGGGGATTTCGCGGGGACGGAAGGGTACAATGAGAACGGACTAGTGCTTTGTTGGCAGAGGGGGCCGGGGAGGGGGGCCGGCCAGCGCCAGCGCATGGAGGAAGCGTCGACAAATTGCTCCCAGCTGCGCGCGGCTCCGTCCGTCCGCCCGCCCGTCTGTTGCGCCTGCCGCGCCGCGCCACGCCACGCCGCGCCCGCCCAGCTGCGCCAAGTGGGCGTGTCTAGCAAGAGCAAGCAACATCGCCTAAGCGACAACGCACGCCGCCTCAGCCGCCGCTCCGCCTCGCCGCCGCACTATCTACGCACCAAGCGCCGGCGGAAAGCACGTAAAACGGCCCAGATATACGAGTAGGTGTTTGCGTCTTGGTTGGTTGGTTAGTTGGTTTTTTCGTGTTTCCGGGCGCGTCAACAGCTTCGGTCATTAATCCCGTAAGCGTAGTACATGTTTGTTCTCGGGAGATGGCGGTGATCTTCCCCGCTGGATGGCGAGATCCGGCGCCAACCTACCGTCGGCTAGTATTTGCGTTTTATACACAAGATCAAATAGAAGGGGAAAATGTAAGAAACGGTACACGAGAGATTCAGAAAAGTAACAAGGAAGTCTGAAAAGTAACAAGGAAAAGAAGAACAAAATGGAAGAACAACGCTAAAATGTACAGTAGTCTCTGATAAACGAGGCCGCAACTTGTCTGCACGACTCAGACGCAAAATTAGTTAAGAGCCCATGAGTTTATAGTTTTCATATCCATTCATATTCTCTCCAAAGTTGATATTCCCCAATCGATCTGGCAGATGTCGCGGCCCCTTAAATTTTAAACCGATAATTTATTTTTGAGTGACAGTTTACATGAAGACCCTGGGATATTTTTATAATTAAAAAAATACCATCGGTTTTTATTAAATTTTTTTGTTGAACAGTGTGAAGGACATTTAAAAATGGTGCCGGTTTCATGTTCATTACAAGTATTAATTTTCGAAAATTGCAAAAGTTTGCAATTTGCAAAAGTTTAGTTTTGCTACATCTAAAATATTAGTTGTATTTTTTTCTAGATTTTTCCCCTTAATGAAATCTGTACCATAAAGACAGATTTTGAACTAAGCTCGTGTACAATTTTTCGAAAATATGAGTATTTTTCGATTAATTTAGGGCGAAAATATGGGCGAGAAAGTTTACGTGCTGTATTAGCACCACTATTTTTGGGAAGAAATGCTATCTTGCACCTTGCATTAAATGCTATAGAATCCCACTTGGACAGTCTAGCGCTTTCCCCTTCAACAAAACCTGCTACAACGCACACCCGGGAGCTCTAATGACACGGGGGGGCAGTGAGGGAGAGGAAATTCACGGTTCGCGGCTTCGCGTGATGTGCCTGCTATACGAGGGGTACCGTAACCTGACTCTACTGCGTGGGACGTTATTTCATTAAGTTTGCTTAAATATTATCATTAGTTCACTACTCGTTTTCTACACGTTAACAGGTGGTAAAACTCATATTTAGACTGAAGGTAATGTTAGGAAATTACCAAGTTTCGAAAGGTGTTACCCAGTAACACCTGTAACTTCTTACCGTTTGGGTAGCACAGGTTTAGGAACAAAAAAGCACAAATGTTACGGTTTATATTTCTATTTTCGTTTCCTCAAGTGGTCATCTCCCGTATCCTAGGCAAAAGCCGATTGCTCTCTCCATCAAATGATGTATCACCTGCGTCGAAAAACATCATTATGATTGAATGCGTTAAAAGTACTTTCTCCCTGTGGACGAATATTTACAAAAAATACTTCTTATTTAGTCTCTTTTTATGAAAAATGTTAAGGAAAGGTGACTTTTGTTCCAGATATATGAAAACATGACGCAAACCTTCGTAAGAGTGCTTTTGATGGATAAAGAATTTTCCCTTCCCCGTGTGCATCAGCCAAATTTACGACCTGCATTTTAGAATTTCACCAGTTTTGATATTGAATACAAATTGTTAAAAAATATTCCCATTCGTCATTAATGTGCAAATCATTTATCATGCCTCTAATTTATAACATCCGAATTAACAACTCTCTTTATTTGCATATGCAACATCAGATTAAAACAAAACTACTGGGCGGAACTATAAACTGGAAGATTACATTTTTTCCTTTTTATTTTGTTTCGAACCTTTAACTCAAAATGTATGACGCTAATGGTCTCAATTTTAGCTCCCAATAATTGGTCTTCGCATGACCTATTCTATAATTTTCTATCGAGTGCAGCATGCAACCTAAAACTTCCATCACGATGACAAGTGAAATGCCATCTGGTTATTTATAAATCAAACTAATATTTACGTGATTTGGTGAAGACGCATGCAATGAAGTTTCTGAAGGACGTGGCAGAAAATGCCAAGCAATGATTTGGATGTTTTTTTTACTTTACATTGGATGGTTTCTAACGAGTTACAGGCATATGAATACGATTAAGGATGTGTTGTTTTTATTACAAGTGGAAGTGTGATTTTACAAGATTAATTAGGAAGATACATTGGGTCTCCCATTAAAAAGATTATATTCCTCTTCATCGCCGTATTAAATCATTGTAACTTAGTATTAAATCAGGCTACTGGCATAAAAATGTGTCTTATCACGCGGCCACATTTTTTTTACATTCACCATCGAAGTGCTCTCTTAAATCCAGATTAGTGACCGCTATTTGAATCGCAAAGTGTTATCGTTACTCCACAACACAAAAAAGAATAACGACGCGTAATGCAAGGTCTACAAGTTCTGTCAATGAATTATGACATTTTAAAACCATACTTTGTTGGACAACATAGGAGCATGTAGGCTGAAGAATCTGTCTCACCAGGCAAGGATTTTCTGCAAGCAGAATGGATTAAGAAACTAACACCCTTCGGGCCGAGAACCTAAGACGCCCAAAATGCGACCAAATTGTGCATCCTTATTGTCAAAAAAATGTTAAAAACCTGTTAAATGCTTCTTTTAACTTTCATAAAATTATATTTCATATGTCAATTGTGAAAGTTCGATTTTACTAGATCATTCACCGCAATAGATGTTCTCTATTTTCTTACAAACGCTCAAATGCATTCTTAGTTCGCTGATATAACCATGTCTCATTAACAACTTTAAGAAATTTAAATCTACTGCGATTAAGTCCAGTGTATGACACTGCAGCGCTAGAGCGTTCAGATGCGGCGCTTTTGTGGCGCCCCTCACAGATAACCCGTCACTTAGTAGCCAAAATATAGGAGCAAAGGACCCTCTCACGATGTTCTAAAGGTGAAAAAGGGCGGATATTTTTTTTTTTTTCAAAATTATCGAATTCAAGCATACACGATAACAAAAATGTTCAATGTCTCATATCATATTTTGTTCTTTTCCATTATTGGGTAGAACGCCTTCTAATATTGAGATTTGAAAAGAGATGGACGGCCATATATTTATCCTATTTTGAGATACATTTTTTTCGGATACAACTAAATTTATGAAACTGGATTTTTCTCTCCTTACACTTCATCATTTTATAACTACATTTACTTACAAAAGGCATATTTTTCACTTCACAGACGCGAGTGTTCAATGCGTCACGTGAACGGCCGACGAGCGCAGAGCGTTGTACGAGCAAAGGAACTTCCGCAACAGTTGGAAGCGAATGCCACCGCGCGCTGGCACCGCCCACTTCCCTCACCGGCGCGCCACCACGCCTGGCGGCCGGCTGCTTCACTCGCTTCGGCCCATCCACCCACGCAACGCCACGCATCCACCCACCCCGCGACCACCGGTCGTGTCACTGTAGTGCCTTTGACCGGGCGGCCCTAGGTTCCAGACCCGACGGCGGCAGGATTTTCGATACTAACTTGTCAGCTAGGTCGAATTCAGTCACTGTCTGGAGGAGAGTTCTAGCGGCCGGCTGCTCTGATCGGTAGTTTTCTACTAGGCGAATGCTTGAACAGTACCTTTTCAAATGGGCCATGGACCGCATGCGATCTTCCTTTTCCAATACTTGTCGTATTCTACTCCCTTACACCCCCCCCCCACACACACTTACATGCCTTTCACTACCAC
This sequence comes from Teleogryllus occipitalis, assembly GCA_011170035.1. Taxonomy (NCBI): domain Eukaryota; kingdom Metazoa; phylum Arthropoda; class Insecta; order Orthoptera; family Gryllidae; genus Teleogryllus; species Teleogryllus occipitalis. Next base: position 113,111 of record BLKR01001710.1, on the reverse strand, counting down.
ACACGCCGGGAGACCGGTCGGGAGCTTACAGTTTGTCCCGATTGGACCGAGGTCCCCATTGATGGGAGATACCTGGTGGTGGAAAACCCCGCTAGCCGACGGTAGGTCGGCGCCGGATCTGGCCATACCACGGGGTAAGATCAACGCCACCTCCGGGTGAAAACGCAAGCACTACACTTACGAGACTAATGACCTTGGTAGCTGACGCGCCCAGAATCACTAACAATCAATCGATGAATCACTACAGGTTGTAACCAAAACCCAGCAGTTTTTGTTTAGATTTTTTCCCTTTCGGTTAAACGTTTTTTTTTAACACAGTTATAAGCGATTTTAAAATATCAAATAATGGTGAAAAATTAAGATGATTAATAATGAAGATTACTTTTCATTCGAGGACATTTTTTGAAAGGAAATAAACTTACATGAAAGGAAAAAACAATATCACATTTTTGTAATAAAAGCCTCAGAACGGTAAAGTCACCGTATTCTAACCCTATTCCACATTAATACGATGGAATTTTTATTGAAAAAGGACCAAATATTAAATTTTTTCAAACTAATGTTGGTTAGAAGGGTGGTCATCACATAAGACCAATGAAAAACTTAGTTCGCGAAAGTTAGCTTTTTTAAACCACTCCCCCAACCCTCGTCACAATTTTCAACGCTTACACCTCCACGAGAGTTCCATTTCAAACCCTGACCCCCCTCATAATCTTTCTTTTTTTACCTACGTTATTTACAACCTTCAAGTTTGCCAATTAATTCCTTGATAACACTACGATATTTTCAGAATAATTTCCTGAGACTTCTTTTTTATTGATTTTCTACAAAAGAAAACTTCGCGCACTTGAACTTCAGATTAGTGTAATGGATTAGTGTAAAGGAGCAACATGTAAACGATTCGTAATCAGACGGCTTTAAGTTCGAGACATTTTGTTGCATAATCCACGAACACACTGGAATGAAAGCTATTGATTTGATGCGTCAATAAATTTTGAGAGATTGCCACTGAGAATAGGAGGCGGTATTAGTGCAAAAAGTCTCGTATTCTCACTTTGTTATTCTGATCACATATTACTACTTATTACTGTTAATACTTCCCTTTGGGAACTCAAATGCCAGAATTAAAAGATGTGTGAAAGGCGTGAGTTTCATATTTTGAATACACTATTTTATGCCATTACGAGGTAAAAAAATCTTCCCCTTAAAAGATTTAAGGGAGATGGTTAGCAAATATTTAAAATATCAAAATTCCTCCACTTTTCCGTTCTCTAGCCAATAGTGAAATTTGGATGTTCCAGAGTAATTTCCTAAAATACATCTCTACAGCTCTAAGCTGGAGAATATGAGACAAAGTATACGACAAGTCAATCCGAAATGGTACATTTTCACAAGCCTAACAGACTACATGGATATGACTGGTGAAGTGAATAGCAAAGTATGAAACAGCATTTTCAAGAAAGATTACATTTCTTATGGATCACAACTTATCAAATGAGTTCATGTTTTCGTATCCACAAATAAAAGAAAGTAGATATCATTTTTTTGCGTAATTAACTATTGGCATAAACGCGATTACTGTTATCTTCTTAGTTTAAACATGCACCTTGAACGATGCAAGCTTATCACGGATGCAAAGTGCAAACAAGTTGCCATGTTCATTGAAATAATTAGAGAAATTTTCTAATATAACAGAAATTCTGCAATAGAGAAGCAGTTCAATTAACATAGTAAATCGTAATTTTTACGATGAAAAAGAAAGGTTCTAAATCGTTTTTCATTAATCAAACAGGATGTTTTTCTCCGGCTTGTCCGATAAGAATTCTTTGTGACTCAGAACGGTCTACATGACTCGTTCAACTAGTCTTTTTGCACGTAATACTTACGGAAGAATAAGTAATGGAAACAAAAGAGAATCGTAAAACGTCTGCATATAATTTCAGACATGTTTAAAGTTTAATTTTGTAGATTTACATCTTCAAAACTGGAACTTATTTAATCCTCACTTCAGCAGAGATGATCAGTTTCAGATTTATTTCTTCAAGGCTATTGCTGTGATGAGCGACGCTTCATATTGTAATGAGCGCATTTGAGGGGTTAGAGAATTTGAAATTTGGATACGTATTAACATTTTTGAAGGCTATTGCGATATCTTTTCAGAAGATCGCACTCGTAGCTTCAGCACTTAACCCACTTAACGAAGAAAAGCATTAGCCTACAAACACACCAAAATATTAACTACAGAGACATTCTTCATAGAAAGTTACTATACAAAGACGCAGAAACATCAGTGGCAATGCGGTGGCAAAAGAATACTAAATAGTTTATAACACAATGCGGAGTGCTAAACCCGTTTCGCATAATTGTCCGTCATTTTCTCACGTCCTTGAATGAGCAATGCTACGGATTAACACAACAGTGATGCATTTCGCACGACATTTATCTTCACCAGGAAAACACATGGAAAGAATCCGGTTGGAGAAAAGTTTATGGATAGAAAGGACTTTCCAGCCCCGATAGCGCAGGGCCTTTGGATCTGTGTTTGAAGCACACTGAGCCGCAGGCGGCGGGTTCGAGTCGCGCGTACTGCAAAGGGTACATGAGATTGTGGTGCAGCTGGCTTCTCATACATGCATATCTGAATCCTCACAATCTTTTACCTCTCATGAACATCATCATTATTCAGCCCTCATAATCACCCAACTATCCATCACGCAGAAGCGAACCACCGCTGTTGGCACCAGCGCAGGAACTCAACCCCAAGCCCCCTCCCTCGCATTAGAAATTAGTATGTCACTCAGTGCCAGAGCTAGACAATTTTGGCCACTGGGCGATGCTGAAACGTAGCCCCTCACCGAAAAAATGAAAAAAATGGAAAGTTGTATCAAGAAACTATACGAGTTATTTTATTTCATCAAATAGCAAAAATTACGTTTATGCCAGAAAAAGTGTTGGAAGTTTTTTTAATAATAGTTTTAAGTACAAGCATTTAGTGATCAAATAATACAATTTCAACGGTGAGCCTAAAACATTTAAAAACTGTGTTGTGTTTAGTTAGTGCTAAATGAAATCACTTGTTAAATAGTGAAATAATGAAGGTGAGTTTCAATAGAACCTATTTTAATGTTGTCATTTGATTCACTTCATTAAAGTGTCATTTGATTCATTTCTTAGAGTCCTACCTCATAAGTAATGACTATAATTAACTATTTAATGCCCAAAATTAATTAAATATCTTATGAAATATCATAATACTCAAACGCGACTTATAAAATTACGAAAACTATTTTCTGGAGTTCTAATTTCTTTTTCAATTTTTTTACCATTTTTTCCCCATCAGTCCCATCATCGTGTCCCTTGACTTGGGGGGGGGGCGACCTACCGGTCAACCCATGCTTAGCGCCGGCACTGATGGCGGCCATGTCTGAAAGCATTTCCTTACATCACAATTATGCGTTTTGGACCCCTTTTACGAACGACTTCCTGAGTTTTAGAAAACACGCGCATGCGCAGAGGGACATCGTTTTTCATGATTTTAGCCTGCCTTATGACTTTTCGTAACAATGTTTTGTATTTTTTAAAGTAGATAAGGAAATCTTGAGATACGTCATGACGTTTAGAAATAAAGTAGAGAGTACGTTTATTTTTACACGATGTTCTAATTCCTTTTGTGATCCAAGTATTACTTTTTCGTGAAATGTTTAATTTTCTCTTTTTAATAGGAAAGCATGCGTTAAAGAGAAATGAAAGCTTTGAGAAAAATAAATTATATTTTTCATTTGTGTCAATAGCGTTATAAACTGCCTCCCATGATTCTTTCAGCAAGTAGTCCGTACATAACTTTATGTTAACTGTAGTAAATGCTCTGCACATGCGTGTTTTATTTATTGTGTCAGTATTCAGTATTCTGAAGCGGCATCTGGAGCGGCAGAGCCGCTGTGCACATGCGCGAATTTGCTGAACTCCCAAAATCGTTCGTCAACAGGAAGCTTCTACCGGGTAAGCGCAAATCGGGTCTTTTAGAGTTAAACCAAATCGTCTAATAACGTTTCTTTCCTCCTAGACCAGGGAAGCCACTCACTTCCTGGAACAAATTTCCCTGACTTTTCATGGTTTCCCAGTGAATTTTTATTTTTTCCCCTGAAAAGATTTGTAATTTCAGACCACTTAAAAAAAGATTACATCTCCTGATACTAATTGATCAACTGTGATTTTACCATCACAAAGTACAAATTAACATTTTTTTGGAAAATAAAAACCGAGCAAAAAATAACGGTGGGTATTATTTATTAAAGGAATAACATCTTATATAAAGTCCCAACATTTTCCCCGACGTCTAGCGATTCTTCTACAAATTCCCTTATTTTTCTCCGGTTTTCCAAAAACTGACCCTGCAGATGAGCTTTAAAGCTTGAATCGAGGAGAGGTTGCAGGCGCTGGCTAGTCTACGGACGAGGTTTGCGGCAGACGCGGCAGTTCGGTAGCAGCCCCACATGGCCGTGATCCCGCGTTTAGCGACGCCGAAGGTTACGTAAGCGGTGGCCGCGGATAGGAGGAAAGGGGTGGGGGAAGGGGGAGAAGAGGGGCCCAGTGACCCCGAGGAGCGAGTGCAGTGGAGGCCGCGAACAAGGGTGGGGAGGGCACTCGACGCTCCTGCCACAGAAGCGGTGGTGGCAGCTACAGCCAACGAGGAACTGAAGAACAGGAAAAACATATTTCTTCGAATTACATGATAAAACTCAATCAAACTAAGTTTCACGAGTGAGGAACAGATTTTGCATCACGCGGCTAACAGAACTAAGCGTGAATGAAATCGCGACAACTCATTCGATGTTAATCAATTAAATAATTGTGACGTGAATGAGGCAATACGTTAGCCGTTAAGTTTCATGATACTCTTTGTTCCTAGATACAAATGCACCAACTCCGTAGCAACTTCAAGTAATTTAACTTCTTTGATTACAGGACAAAGAGATGTGTCAAGACATGTGAATCCAGCAATAAACATATCTCATTTTCAATGACAACTTGACATACCAGCTTACTCACAGAATAAAAAAGAATACTCATTGAATGAAGCAAGCAGAAAAGAGAAAGAGAAACAGACGGTGGAAACATGTTGAAACAGGAAATTGTAGTAGGGCATAGCAAAGAAAAAACATAGCGAACTAGTTGGACGGGAAGGACAATTCTGATCGAACGAGGTGAACGATGACGTACAGCAAAATCTACCGGCTACAAGAGATAGGTCACTATAGAAAAGGATGTACAATTAGCACATCAGCACCGGAATGGTTAAAAGCACAGAGACTTAAGACGAGGTTTTTCATACAAAAGTGACAACGACGAGAACGACGATCTCGTCGACGAGGACCTTGATTACGATAACGTCGACGGCGACCTTGACGATGACATGGACAACGTGGACGAGGGCCTCTCGGCCGTCAGCGACGAGGCAGCGGCGGCTCGAGTGGTTAGCTCGCTCCGTGCGGCCTCTGATGGGTGACGTTGGACCCTCTGGAGCTGAAAGGGCGGGCTGAGCACCTCAGCGCCGCCACCGGAGAAAGCGCGCAGTTGGCCACCAATTGAGGCGCTCAAAATAATAATACAGATCCGGAGGCCAAGGTCTCTAAGACAGTAGTGCCGTAGCGATCTCGGACCGATTGATTGATTTTTTCGTGTTTCCGGGCGCGTCAACTGCTTTGGTCATTAGTCCCGTTAGTGTAGAGCATGTTGTTTTCGCGGGAGATGGCGGTGATCTTCCCCTGCTGGATGGCGAGATCCGGCGCCGACCTACCGTCTGCTAGTGGGGTTTCCCCCTAATCAGGACTCTCCCACCAGCGGGATCCACCCCAGCCGGGACAAGCTCTAAGCTCCCGACCGATCTCCCGGAATATGTGGTAGTGTAGTGCATGTTAGTGTATGTGTGTAAGGGGAGAGGATAGGATAAGGAAGAGGAAGGACAGATCGCGCGCGGTCCGTGGCCCGTTTGTTAGGGTACTGCTCCGGCATTCGCCTGGTGTTGATCGGAGAAACTACGGACAACTACCGATCAGAGCAGCCGGCCGCTAGAATTCTCCTCCACACAGCTACTGAATTCGACCTAGTTGAAAAGCTTGTCGAAAATCCTGCCTCTGTCAGGACTCGAACCTAGGACCTCCCGGTCAGAGGCGCTGCAGTGACATCAGTTGATGCTCTGAGCTACCGCTCCCGGTTCTCGGACCGAAGGGTCGCGGGTTCTAATCTCGCCTCGGGCATGGTTGTATTTGTGTTCGTCTTTTCACCCCTTATCATCACCTCATCGTTTCAACTTCAAAGTTACCTTATCGCTAACTCCAATAGTCGCTATTGACCTAGATTTTGATGCGACCTTAAATAACCAAAAAAGGCATATCCCGACCGAAGTTCGTTTTGAGAAAAACGTTTTCTTCTGTTTCCCTTTAGGTTCACTTTCACTCCGGACAAATGTTTAAAGGTGGACGTTGAGAGTTTTGCTACATCCCATTTCATTTGATATTTCAGTATATGGCAGGTTTATGGCACGAGTTTACCGTCATATTTCTACCTGATAATGCGAGGATCTGCTGTTATTATCCTGAGAACCTCAATTATTTTGCCCTTCAAAACGAGACGCTTCTTAATAGTTACCCAAAAATAATTAAACGCATGAGTCTTCAGTTTCTGCTTAATACTTAATGAAAACAACAATACACACTGAGAAAACGATTTATGCTGCCATTAATATTTTCCTCAATGCAAATTTTGCTTAAATATATTTGATGTTGATTTCACGCATGACAAATTCATGGCAGGGTTCCTTGAAATTTATTTTCATAATTACAACTGCTTTAAGAACTGCAACTTACAGCTTCGTTTGTTGTTTGTCGAAAATTTGTTTACAACAAAAAGGACTCTACCTACGAATACATAAGCAGTCAGAAAATATATTGAATAATTATTCCGAAGTTAGCATATTCACATTATTGGCTTTAACAATTCTACCGGAAGGTTTGCAGTAATGTCTCCAATTACTGGCCGCACCTTTACCGTGAGATTTCTTGATTTTTCGCTTGTTCGCCTTAGAAAATCGCAATAAGATCTGAGAACTTCTTGTAACTTTAAGGCTTCAGATTGGAAGGGAATTCTTCAACAATTTTTTTTATAATCTTCACTTTTGAAGGAAAATATTAAATGAGCGTCACTACATGCTTGCTTGAAATTTTACTGTCTAGTAGAAGCAACAACTTTTACAATAGGTCTTTTCATGTGCAATGTGCACTTTCTACTTCGGTCATGGTCCGTAAGCCTAGCGTCACCTAGTGTACTTAGCTTCGCGTAGTATTTTCGACCGCAACGGCAACGCAGGTTAGCGTGACTGGCTCAATTTGCTCACACGTACTTGCTAGGCGCCTTCACTTTGGATTGGATTGGCGCTCTTTAACATTGTGTATAGCTGTAAAAGCTTTCATTATGTATAGGTGGATAGAGAATCATCAGAGTTTACGCTCACGACGGCATAACTTTTCGTACCCTCCATTCTAAATACTTTCTGGTTCGTGCTGAAAAAATATGACTATACACTGTCTACAATTATAGGTTATATCAATGCGATTGAATCCACGCTACGCGTCGCTTTTCAAAAATCTTGAATACGATTTACACCGAATGAGACCTCTGCATGCAAATAAGTTTGCTTCCAATGCAAGCGTGCTTCACTTTATACTAACTACAAAGACATAATTGAGTTATGTTTGTGACAAGGGTCGCATGTAATTGCGAGTACTTCATAAAACGATAAAAAACTAGTATATAAACTTTACTTGAGTAATTATTATTGCATGCATTAATATACCGCATCACGATGAAGACACAATCTGGTGATTCACCACAAAGCGAAAGTTGCAAGTCAGACAGTAATGACGAAAACACGTTAGAAAGGGGGGTAAATGACATCTGCTTGGTTCTAAGTTGCAGGCGTTGAATTCAAAGCGAGAAAAAGAAAGAAATTGTCTACTCATGCATTTCAAGCACAATTTCTATTCAAGCAAATTCTTTTATAAAAATGTTTTCATAGTAAATCTAGTTACTTCGACTTTTGATGCTGCGTAATAGTAGCTTGAGGTTCGCACTTCAAAAGAATAATTTAACTAAATATTATTGTCATTGTCCAATTGCTGAACGTAACTGGACTTTATTGTCACCCGATATTCCACAAGAGATTTGACTGATTTCTTGTTAGCAACGAAACAGGACGCCTTACGTAGCCCCCAACGTTTCATTGAATTACACGTCAAATGTCGGTATAATGAGCGTCATTTCTTCTTCCCAGAAAAATATTTTCGAACTTAGAATTTGAGCCAACGATGATACCTGATTCAGTTTTTCAGTATTCCAGTTCTAGGAATTGGCTTCAGTTCTTAGAAATTACATGAGCGTGAAGTGATGCTAATGGTATTTCAATTAATTTTGATTATTCAGAATGTCTAAAGTGCACTAGGCTTGAAAGGTATATTTGTAATCCACAGAATGTCGGCAAAGGCTGCACATGTCTTTCAAATTTATGAGTTGCGAAAAACAGCAAGCACGATTTTTTTTTCTCGCATTTCCCTGATGCACAATAAGAAGTCAAGTTGTCATTGACATTTTGGTTATACTTTTAAAAAATGCGGGAGCTTAAATAAAAAACAAAGCCTCGTACTAAATGCTCGGTAACATAAAAAACAACTTTACAATTGACACGGATTCTTAGAACATCCTTCCACCATCCCAACACACACTATATTTTCCCCTTGCTGCACAAATGAACTGTACAGGAAGAGGAGAGCTGCACAGCTGATACACTTTGTTACTCCAGGGGCACCAGAACCGAGGGATTCAAGCACCAGTACACTTCGCAAATGAATTTTTGAGACTCTAAAGGCCTTTAACCCTCTTCGAAGGAGTTATAATACAATACTTTATTCAGAGTTGGTAAGTGTGAGCGGCGCTGATCCAAAGTGAAGGATGGTACACCCACGAGAATACACTCCCCGCTAACGAAGTCTGCGTATTCATACTTTTCCACGAATTGAAGGCACTGATTTAATAAAAAGCATGTTATTAACAATACGAACAGACTAGTAGCGTCCTGCAGCAAAAATGACACTGAACAAAACTACACAAAACGCTTTACAGATAGTAGGATTTACAGTGGTCAAATACTGAATAACACCACAAGAAATTAAATATGATTTTAATAAAAAGTCTTCAAGAATACTGCAATAACATAATTTAACATACTATATTATTAACTGATCAGTTTTCCCATACCAAGGATATCAAAACAGATTTTGTCCCATAATGCGATACATGAATATTTAATGGCGAGCGCCTCTTCCTTGGATCCTTGCTCTCGCATGACGTCAGCTGTGACGTAAGCTTAAACTCGCCAAGTACGAGAATTTAGTTGGTACGCGCAATATGAGAATTAGAGGGATAACACAATCAAATATTTCAATTCTTCAGTCAAAACGGTTCCACTGTTCTCGGTTTTCTGTGCCTGGATATCGAACGAAATCATAGACACTTTCACATGACCAAAGACTGTACAGTTTTCTTTCCATTTCTGCGCGCATTAGAAATTAGTAAAATAGACGTTTGTTTTTTTTCGACTTCCTGGACTGGGCACCCAACGAAACAATAGACACTTACGTCGGCGGAAGCTGAATGGGTTCTCTTAATTTCTGCGTACTTTGGAAATTACTTATATAAATTCTCATCTATTTTTGTTAGTCGCTGTGAGCCAATACACATCGGGAGTCACTGAGCGCTGCACGGGCCGAATGATACGGCTTACGTTCCCTCCCACTGGCTCGCCACCCAAGCACCTGCAAGGAATGCACCGCTCACCCTCGGCCCTGCCCTCTCTGGCGCAGCGAACCGGAGGAAAGTGTTCGCTGCAGGAGAGCTCTCCCTCTAACGAGAGGCGAGTGCAGCCAGCAGAGGTTTTCTAAACCAAAGGCACTCCGTTCATAGTCACAGATGCTCCTTCGTAACTTTTTTTTTTTTCAAATAAAATGACGGTGTGTGTACGTAATGGTTTCTAGCATTTAACATTTCGTAGGAAAATGTGTTATGCTCCTCATTACATGAAATGAGCCACACATGTCTCGTTGTAATGAATTGCCATTCTGTGATATGGAATCCACTTTGAAAATAAAGAAAGCTTCTACTTCTCATTCACAAAAGCCATTAATTTCTATTTGGCTAAAAATGTCAACGGTCATTACCTCTACTCTTCAACTATCAGCAACGTTTGCTAATTAGAGAGCAGCGTACGTCAAAGAAACCCTTCAGTTCAGAAGCGTAGCCGTCACGTGTTGGCGGGAACCCTCTTAAGGCTTCGCGTCTTTGAGTCGCCCTTTTAAGGTCCTTGCTCCACCTGTTCTACCCTATCTTGTTCTGTTTGAGTGGAACAGGTATCACTGCTGCGTTTCTGACAAGCGGGCCCTAGGGTGCGAGTACAAATGGTAGCAGGACTTGTGACACTAGCTAGATAGCTGGGTCGAATTCAGTCGTGTCTGGAGGAGAATTCTTTCAGCCGTCTGCTCTGATTGGTAGTTATCCGCGGTTTCTACAATCCACACCAGGCTAGTGCCGGAGCAGTACCCTAACAAACGGGCCACGGACCGCGCGCGATCTTTCCTTCCTCTTCCTTGTCCTATCCTCACCCCTTTACACACACACACACACACACACACACACACACACACACACACACTTACACTAACATGCAGTACACAACCATACATGCCGTGAGACCGGTCGGGGACTTAGAACTTGTCCCAGCTGGTGGGAGATACTTGGTTGAAGGAAACCCCGCTATTTGACGGCAGATCGGCACCGGATCTCGCCATCCAGTGAGGGAAGATCACTGCCACCTCCCGATGAAAACAAGCACTACTCCTACGGGACTAATGACCTCAGTAGTTGTCGCGCCCGGAATCTCAATCGATCAATCGATGCGACGTGTAGGGCGGCGCCGGAAATACTAATGAATCAATTGCTCTGTTTGGCCCCGACCGGTTCAGCTCTCTTCCTTAATGCTGTCCTGTCCTGTGCCACGAGTTGTCCTGACTCGTCATGTTCCGTCCAGGACTACATGCGATCAGTGATGTCCTGTTCTGTCCCCAGGCCCGGTGTAGTCCCCTCGTGTTAAACGTGCATTGTCCTCCTCGCCCCGTGCCCCACTCCGTTCTACAAGGCACACGCCCAAAGGGGACCCCAAGGTCGCGAATGGCGTCGACGCGCAAATTGCCCTCCGATTGCGGCTTTTTTGCTCGCCAACGCCGCACTTCCCACTCAGCCGCGCGGCGCCAAAACAAAGCAACGTGGGCGACTGCCACAACACGCCAGGGCGGCCAACATATGCACATTCTCATGTTTCCTTACTTCTTCACACTTTCACAACCATAATGGCAGTCAGAATACTACACTATAGACTTCGTGCCCTGAATATTCCTCGACACATGGAAAACTACTCTCACTACTCCTAAACCAAAGAATATGATGTCATTAAATAATGACAAATTCAATACTAAAATGTATGCTTAGGAACTCATTCTGAAGCACTTCAACACATATCTTATCCTTTAACTTACATAATTGACTGGCGTATTTTCAATAACATAAGTCTGCATGAAGTAATTCGATGTATAAATTTATTAAACATTAATTTCAGTACACCTTGTTTACCAATGAATGAAATATAATTTTTTAACCTGTTACAATTACATTATTATACTTATTCTTGCCAGATTAAGATATCTCAGAACTTCTTTTAACAAAATGCGATTTCCTTACTCATGTTTTATTTGGAATTACTGATTTTATTGTAGAGGTAAAACTTTGTACTCTTTTCCAACTTAGATCTAGAAAAGGCTTGGTGCCTCCAGTAAACCTCAGAGAAGACTAAATTTTTAATTCCTTACTAGTGTTGGTGCCTCCAGTAAACCTCAGAGAAGACTAAATTTTTAATTCCTTACTAGTGTTGGTTCCTAAACCAACCATATTGCAGCCTAATAACATTAAAATCATTAAATATACGATTCACACAGAAAATGCAATGACGGAAATCTCGCGCACGTTCTTCGCTTTTCGGGGAATAATAATTCCTCCCACTTCTCTTCACAGTTGGCCATCCTGGATGAACTGCTGCGCAGTTTGTAGTCGACAAAAACGTTGCCAGACCAGGTAGTTACATGATATCAGGATGGCGTGAGAAAAGTTTCGTCCGACCTACGCCAATCTTTTGGCCTTACGCGTTCTGCAAAGTGTTCTAAAATTTCTGAATAACCACACCATGCGCAGTGTTTTCCATTAGTTACAAAAATTTAAGCATAAATGGTGAACGTGTTACTGTACTTCTAGCGTTCAGAATTCTCAACGGAACTAAGATACGTTAATCGCTCATGACAATAACCTGTTTAAAAGTAAATCAGTGATGACTGCACGTTCTAAGCGAGACTGAAGTGAGTCGATATACGAAACCATAACGCAAGTCGTCTGCACATGCAGCAAAATATGTATTTGGCAGTTCAAGCGTAATTCTTCAAGTTTTGTCTGTCCTACTGGAGGAGTTGGTACCTCAATTTGGATTTTTTGAGCTGTCCCAACATAAATTTATTATAAAAGTAAGTAAAACTATATAAATTGTAGGCGTGTGTCTTTCACTTTTTCCAGTTACACTCTAATAGGATCTTTTTGCAGGACCCACTCAATAAAATGTTTATTTTTAATATACGTACGGTATAATGATATCATTATTATAAACTGCGAACTACGTGCAGCAAACTGCGAACAATTTTCAGAAGAATGGGCGTATCTCCTCAGATCACTCCCTACAAATCTAGTGCAATAGCGTCAAAGCGCGTCCAACATTTTTTTTACGTGCATTTAATTTAGTACGCACTCCTAGTGTTCAGGAACAAACCAGTTCCAGGAACAAAAATGGATTCCACCAATTTACACAAACAACTGGATTTCGTCGCGGGCTCAAAAGGGCACAAGTGAACCTCGCCACTCCGCTGTCAATTCGTGACGAAAGAAGAGCCGTCCGGCGGGCGCTCGCTTTGCGAATCGCAACCGCCCACGCAAATGTCAACATACGAAAATAAGAGACTGAGCGGCGGGCGCGCAGCCTTAACACACTTGCGACGCCAGAGAAAGTCGCTCCGCGCACAGAGGATGCCGACGCTGCATCTCCGGCGAAAGCCCTGCGCTGGGCCACGGCCACCGCCCACTAGGGACGCGACGCGACGTCCCCAACGATTTTCGACGTTTTTCGAAATGGAAATCACAATGTCAAAAATATGTTCTTCCAAAACATCGATGTTTTTAGAGCAGCGATTTTCGAAATGAAATTATCGATGCCAAAAATACATCGCCCGAAAAAACATCAATGTTTTTAAACAATGACTTTCAAAATGGAAACCTCGATGTCAAAAATGCGTCGCCCCTTGAACATCGTTGTTCCCCAGCACAGGAAAAAAAAAACTTACGTAAAGAACATTATGAAAATTCACAGAAATTTTTACGAGGTTACTTCAGAAAGTGTGTTTGTAAAAGAAGGGATGCAATTGGACGTTCATCTGAGGGTGAATTTGTAAATATTTCGAGTTGCTGCAAAGAGAAGGGATGGTTTAAAAAAGCACACTTGCTATTATAATTTTTGGAAAGTCACTAAGCCGCTCTTATAATTCAGCAATCAGTTATTATTTATTATAGTTATCAGTTATAATTCTCCAATTATTCGTGAGAATAGGGAAAGTAAAATTGTAAATGAAGTCACTGTCAAGTAAACTAACAATTAAATGAGTGAGAGTAATGGAAAAAATTATACTCTTGTATTACGAAGCCCTACAAAGGACAATGAAAGCCTCATTTTACATGTGTGTCTGATATTTAACTATTTGAGATCTCGGGATTTTGACAGCTGATAGCAAACTATTTAGAAAGAAGAAATTATGAAGTCAGAACACTGGATACAATTTGTCTTCTATGGTTGGGCGGAAGAGCAGGCGTAACAATGGCATAATAAAATTCAATTTTATTTTTATCCTTCTTATTTTATTAATCTCAATAGTAGAAGGAGTGAACAACATTATTATGAATTTCGCTTAGCTACAATTCATCATTAAACTCTGCTAGAGAATATTAAAATCAACTATAGATTATTAGATAACTTGAAGTATTCAAACTCAAAATTAAAAGGTCAAATGTTACATCAGTGAAACTGAAATTTAAATTACGTACTTCTATATTCTCAGCTACAGCAAATTTCTGGTTGCGATTCCGCTTTGGAATGTATGGTGCATTTCGTTCGGCTTTCGGCGGTGGTGTGGTTGTGGACATATAGAATGTGAGCGTCGAATTGAGAGCGGAAAAAACGAGAAAAAGCAAGATGAAATCGAGCACGGGAGAAAGAGCGCGGTTGTTCAGTATATCTTCCCAGTTCGTTTACATTTATTATCCATTATACCGAACAAGTCTAAAACAAATAATTGATATTTACGTATTCTCAACTCTGCAGATAAAGACTGCTGTCATCAACATTTCCTACTTTTAAAAGCGTCAGTTTCTCTGGCGCATTATTTGAACTGCCTTCACGAGTAGGTTGTTTTTATTCATCATCTTTATCAGCAGATCAGATTAGATCATTTACTTAGTGACCATTTCTCATTACACAGATACACAACCTGCACTTTTCGACGTTCTTAAAATATCATCTTGATGCGTGACCTACACGCAATCTGAAGTCATTAACGCTGAGACCCTCTTAAAGAAACAAGAAGCATGGCTGAGTCCTTAATATTCGCACCAGGATCGGCATTTGTTTTGCAGAATAAAAGGAAAATCAAGACGGTCGTTTACAAAAGGCTCAGCGGGAAAATGATACGAACTCGCACTCTGGGTAAAGCAAGTGCTTCGAGGAAGGAGCCCGTCGCCTTTCTGCAGTAGGCCGCACCTTTCTCTGCCTTTCGTCCAGAGTACACAGTAACACTATCTTGATTGTGATGTATCGCTATCATAGCCGCCGCAATTACACAGCAAACTACCGGGAGCACTGGCCTGAATTATTTCTGGAGATCATGATGATAGAGAACGCTGCCATACACACATTTCTTTAAAAGCCATGACACAGTTTTGGAACAAAAATTTTATGAATAAAAATTGAACGTTGTGCATCATAAAAAGGAAATTTTCAATTCAACCATTACGTGGCGTTTCTGACACTGAGGAATCATGAACCGAGCACAATATTTCGGTCACTAATTATAAAGTTAATTTCCACTGTATCGAGACCAGAGTCCACACGCACATCTTTTCCTGGCTATTGTCGTTGACAGCTACCAACACTACCATGGAAGTTCCTTCTCTGCCGAAAGCACCATTTTGAAATGGAAAAAGACGGTTTCCCTTTAAAATGTAAACTGCAGGTAAACGTCCAGGGGTGAGCACCACTGTGAAGGGGAATTCTACAAGGGTTCGTCATCCGACTACCTGTACTCTGGATCCTCTCCCGCCCACCCGTCCCGCGTGGGAAATGCCAGAGGATCGGCGCTTAGGCGGTTGTGCAAATTGACCTAAACAAAAACGAACGAATGCGCAGACAGAGCACTTGAGAGTTTCTAGTACTACTGTATAATTAATGAGCCGTTTAGCTTAGTCATATTTCCAACTTTTCCTTTTAGTTTCCTTCTTTTCACAGGGATTTTCTAGGCTGGAGATCATCAAGACTTGAATACAGTATTAAGAAATACGGTGCTGAACTCTCATTGTTTGTCAAAAGGGTCGCTCCTAAGTCATTTAAGCTGTCTGGAGGAAAATTCTAGCGTCCGGCTGCTCTGATCGGTAGTTTTCCGTGGTTTCTCCGATCAACCCCAGGCGAATGCCGCAGCAGTACCCTAACACACGGGCCACGGACCGCGCGCGATCTGTCCTTCCTCTCCCCTTACACACACCCACTTACACTAACATGCACTACACTACCACATATTCCGGGAGACCAGTCGGGGGCTTAGAGCTTGTCCCGACTGGGGCGGTGCCCCGCTGGTGGGAGAGTCCAGGTTAGGAGGAAGCCCCACTAGCCGACGGCAGGTCGGCGCCGGATCTCGCCATCCAGCGGGGGAAGATCACCGCCATCTCCCGACAAAAAACAATGCACTACACTAACGGGACTAATGACCGAAGTAGTTGACGCGCCCGGAAACACGAAAAAATCAATGAATCAATAAGTCATTTAATAAGTTCATCTGAAGGCACTTATTAAATCCGGCTTAACATGTGTTGAAGACCATAAGTTAAAGCAGGAAGTTTTCACAAGCCATGCACTATTTTAACGGTTCACTCCCCTCTGCTGTGGTTTCACTCAATAACAGCTTCAGGGTTATGTGTTAATGTGATAAGAGTAGCTTATCACAGTAACTAACGAACAGATTTTACATAAAGCAAAGATGTTATTGAAGTTTACGAGTTAATAAAAAAATTATTATTTTTTACCATGGCTGTAAAATATATATTTTTTAATATTACATGTGAATATGTTATACATAAATATACGTAAAAAAGAGAATCAGATTTATTGTGCCGATCTGGTGGCCGAGATCGCTAAGGCAGTAGTGTCGTAGCGATCTCAGAACGAAGGATCGCGGGATCGAGTCCCGCTTCAAGCATGGTTGTATTTGTGTTCGTCCTTTCACCCCTTATCACAATATTTCATCTTTTTAGTTACCATACCGTTAACTCCAATAGTGGTCGCTAATGACCTAGGTGTGACGCGACGTTAAATAACAAAAATTAATTGTTCACCAACATTGATTGGACAAACATTTTTACGCATTGCGATTATCGGAGAAGTCAGATATTAAGAAATCAGTTTCGTATGATGGGTTGGTGAAACAATTAATGGCAAATGATGAGGCGTGCCTCTGCACTTCCCTAGACCGCAACTACGCCATCTCTCCGTCGCAGAGCAAAGCGGATCATTCCTTGGCACGGCGCGGCGCTGTGGGCCTAGGGGGGCGGGGCGGGGCCGGGGTGGGGGAGGGGAGGTGCCGGGGGCGGGGCAGGGGGACGGGGCGGAGGCGGGGCGGGGGGACGGGGGCAGGGCGGTGGCGGGGCCGATGCGGGGACGGGACGGTGCGGGGGTGGGGCGGGACGGAGGCGGGGCGGGGCGAGGCGGCCCGCAGCGAGAAAGCGCTGGGTGCTCCAGGCCCCCGCCACGGGACAAGCCGCAGCACTCGAGAGGCCGGCAGCACGCGAGCGGGGCGGGGGCGGAGGTCGGGCACTATCAATCACGAGGCGAGCGCTGCGTTGCGCTGGACGAACGAAGCGCCACGTGACGGTCGCCCGCGCCGCAAACGCATGGAAGAAACGACATCCGGTCAATGCAAGGTTGAAAAATATAGGCCATCCAGTGGGTATTTTTGGTTTTATTTGGAATGTATTGCGGAAATTTCTTTTAAACTTAGGTCACATAAATTACCGATTTTCAAAATCCTACTAGTCAAACTAAAATTTACTTCTAGTAAAAAACGTGATATGCACATAAAAACGTTTATTGGAAAAAGGGAATCCACAAATTCAGTTATCCATCTCTTGTTGTAGGCTGCGCACGCTTATATGTCCACTTTAACAATAAGTGAAGCAGCGTCCATGCCAAAGCGAGGGTCACGGACGCACCCGCCAGCACCCATTCGCGTAATTGCAGGACTGACCTTCGTGAACGAGTGTGCCACCAGCCTTCGCCGTTCGGTTCGGGGCGATTTGGCGGGTGTCGGTATTATACGTACACGTTTTCTTGAGCCGCGGCATACGTACCCCAACTCCTTTGCCAACATTAGTTGAGTTAAGAATAAATTATAGCAATGAGAGTTGTAGACAAAATCTGATTACCAGAAATGTTCGCTCCCGTATAATAGAAACTATTTTGCATAAAAAAACAAACCACAAATTTGATATAAAATTTCTTTCGTCAAAATAACCAAACTCCTCTCTCCTTCTCTCTCTCTCTCTCGCAACTAGCGAAGCGAGGGCTCAAGAAAACGGTGCGCGGATAATACATACGAGTGAACATCAAGGGAGAGCAAACTGAACTCGCGCTATGTAGTCTCTGGTCCAAACCTCCGCTGGTGCTGCGCACAATTCGCGATGGGCAGAACGTCCAATGACATTGTACTGCGGTTTTCACACAGTTGAACCTGACGTTTCGTCAGCTATGACAGTTCTCCAATCAGGAGCTTATACGTCACTACATGTAGTTACGTGTAAGCTCCAGATTGGAGAATTGTAGCAGCTAGCAGAACAGCTGACGAAACGTCAGGTCCAAGTCTGTGAAAACCTCGGTTTAATAAGCGTTCACGAGACAGATGGGGATAAATTCGAACGAGGGGTCACTCTCCACTGGACGCTCCTTCATACGTACGAACGTTTCTCGTTGGAAGTTCTCGAAAGCCACATTCCACATATTCTTGGGTGGATTAGATAGCATTGTCACCAACGCACCTTCCATGCTAAATTAATGCGTACTTGAGTAAATATTATCGAAATATTTCTTCAATATAACCTCTTTGGTTTTCAGGTAGTCTCCTACGAAAACGTGATTAAATTATTAACTCTTGCAAATGTTTTCCTAATTTCTTTATAATATTATTTTTTCGTAACTGAATTAACAAAATAGTTCAGTTTCCGTAACTCAATTAGCAAGTGAGTTTGATTAAATTGCTCCGTGCCCCTCCCACCCAAACGTCTTAATAATAAATGCGTCTAAAAAGACATTCCTGTAGATCAGGAATGATTAAGAATTAAGGAAGTGGAAATTCTCCCGAAATTTTGTACAGGTTAATGGTTTTGTGCGTCCCAATTTGTGGGCATTTTAAAAGTATGTCACAAAATTATACGGAATGGAGTATAAGCCAATGTTCTTTGCGCGTAAATGACGTATTATGAAACACAGCACCCCTACAATTTAAGCGACCTTTACGCACAAGTACAATAATTTTGTCCAAAACAGGATACACGGTCGGTGAACAGCATCCCTGCAGGGGGACTGGACAGAAATACTTTTCAATTAGCGTACTTTTGGTAGGTTGAGGGACCCTTCGCAAGACGATATGCATTTTCCTAAGTTTCTCCCCTTTCAAATCAAAATAAATTTTCCTGAAACTACGACGTAATCGCGCTTACGTTCGTTCGTACAAGAAACGGCTGAGATGAATTCAAAAACTTCAGCGCAACACATCTAAATCAAACAAGTTTCCTCTTTGATACTTTCTCAATGCTCTTTGCAATTTCAAAACTTTCGCAATTTACACAAAGGAGACCAAGGTTTCACTTTGTATAGCCATTAGTGGCTTGCAACCTTCGTCGGATTTTAGCAGCTCAGATTTCAAATAATTTGGGCCTTAATTGAACTTACTACTACGCTCTCCTTGCTTTCAGATCACATGTGGCAAAAGGTTTGGAGGTGATGAGAAAACAAAACAGAAAACAATTAGAAAGTTATCAAGTAAGGAAACAAATATATTATTTAAATGTGGCGTCTTTAAGTTTATTGTTTCTTACTTTCTCGTATATACTTCGGAGAAAAAGAAAATTATACTATAGGAAATAAAATGCCGATTTTTCACAGCAAATTGAGTTTTGTGGTTTCCTGGCACTGAAAAACTTCAAAGGTCTAATATTTGTGACTTCTTCATTAAACTGCGAAATTTTTTTTTCTTAACGAATCTGTTCTTCACAATTAATCTTTAAACCTTAATGTCATCTATAATTTTTCGAAACATAAGTAGTTTTCGCATAATTTTGAGTGAAAGTCATTTTTTAAAGAAAATACTAAACAAGATTTTCTGAAAAATCGTTCAAAGTTTTTTCATTAACAATTTTCTTTAACAGGGCGACCTCATAGCTTTAATAATATGTCATAGGTCTGAATCTAACTAAACCTCTGAATTTTCGATAATTGCAAGAACTTGCAAAGATGCGGGTTGTTAGAAGAAAAGTCGGTTGCTCGCAGAAAATATGTGAGGTTCGAATCCCAGCCCGTGCAAATATTTTTGCAGATTCGAAACTCTTCGCGGGTCCAACTAATATTATAATATGTAAACTTTACAAATAATTCGAGAAGGATTTGCTGTCATGGCAGTTCGATGTCATCGTTCTTATACCACGACGCTCTCCATTCTCTCTTTAACGTATTTGCAATGAGAGAAGTAGAGTAGGATTACAATCCAACACGAGTTGTTCGACCTGCCTACCGCACAAATGCTGCCCGCCGGAGCTTCTCGGAAAAGCCTGCAGAGAACGGGGACGCTGAATAACGGACTCGCTGGAGAAGATTGCTCGGCTTTGCGTTTCGCACATCGCCGCAATCGAAGCATTTTTTCTTTTTGTAATTTCGAATAATCCTGCTGTAAAATGTCCTACTTTCTTAACCGTGTGTACAAAAAACATTTATTTGAGGCAAACTTGTACAAATTCTACGATTCATATAAAGAATCCTCAACTCCTTTCCAAAGACATTACTAATCATTAGATTTTCTTGACAAATTTATGTACGTTTGAGAAATTTACGTACATCTGATTGCACTGATCGTATTACGGAAATGTCCACAGAAAGCTAATCCTTGAAACCACTAACATGCCCCACAAAAAAGAAAGAAAAACTCTTGGGGAATGGGAAATGTATAGGCGAGTTTCGTATTAAGTTTGCCTCTCGCTGCGACGCACTTTCAGTCGAGTTGCCCAACATCTTATTTCTGTCGCCTCTATATCAGGACACTACGCCTCAGGCTCCATATGAACGGCGCGACGTCGTTGAATGTACAAACGCCTTGCGTTCACTGCGCAGGTACCTCGGCGAGGGGAATTAGCCAACACAAGACAGTCGCGTCTGTGCGTCTAAATACTGAACGTGAGACTGCCACATGCGTGAACTATGGTCCTACAGTTTATTCAATTTTTCGATCAATTATTTTCATGTGAGCATTCCTGTCAAATCGAATTGCAGTGGCGAGGGCGAGGTGGTCGGCTTCGAAATGATTCTCATTTACTTCATGGTTGTTGCTGCATCACCGGAGAGGGACTGGATATAAATACATCTGAATATAATAGCTACAGCATGATTCTGCATTCTGTAGGTATGGTACACATTTGTATTTTGACATTCTACGAAGTATTGATGAATGTTCAAATGCAAATAATTTATTAACCTTGACGGAATTGAGGAAAAGTGCATTATAAAATTTTCTTTATCATATTCTTTACATGAATAATTGATTAAAAGTTGTTAAATATAAGGCAGGTTCAACCACGACGTGATGAAAGTAAAGACCGCAAGGTCCGATAATTTTTGTCTGTCCATTTACGATAGTCTGACGACTTAATTCACAGATAATGTCAACAGCTTTTGATGATGTGTTTATATTCTTACAATTCTCTCTCTCTCTCCCCCTCTCTCTCTGAGATAACGGAACGACCTAAATATCTCGCAAAAAGAATCCCTGAGCTGTAACTCCAGGCGCTGAACTGACAGTTTTTTTTAACGGTACCAGCTGCCGTTCCAGCATCATCTCATTGACGGAAGAATATATTTTTCGCGGAGCCGATACATTCTTTGGCGATGCTCAACTTTTTAGGGCGTGTCAAAAAAATTGGCCGGTATCCTAAAATGATTCTACAATCACAGAGCTCCGTATTCAGTCCGCTACTTCAGATGGAACGGGGTTAAGAGACTGGGCCCAACGACTGGATGGTGGTTATTACAAAAATAACCGGTTTTAGAATATACGTTCTTTTCATTTTCGGTTTAAGCCTACAGTTATCATCGACCAAAACGATCGGTTGTTGAAATCAGTCTGTTTATGTTCTGTAGAAACATCATTTGTGGCAAATCGTATTATTTATATTGCTACGAAAAAATACTATATTTTTACACATCAGTATGACATACTATCTTATATAATTGTATGCGAAATAATTTTATTACCATCTTCCATCAGGTAGTATCTGACTAAAGAGAAAAATACAAAGAAAGTGAACAACATAATTCAACTTCATGTCTACCTTTGTTAGGCCTACTTGACACACGGAGTACTGATTTCATTCATTTATCAGTTTTGTCTGGTCACTGGATTTTTGTATTAAAAAGACAACAATAGCGGAACGAAAACACAACGAAAAAGCAGAGAAACAGAAAAATGTGTTCAGTTGTAACCGATTTCATTCATATCAGTTTTGTCTGGTCACTGGATTTTTGTATTAAAACAAAACAACAATAGCGGAACGAAACCACAACGAAAAAGGAGGAAAACAGAAAAATGGTTCATATAACCGGTGGGTTATTCGCAGCCCTATCCCAAAGACGCGACGCGGGCAGACGCCTCGCTCAGAGGAGCGGGAACGGACTGCCAGACGCGGTGCCCCACTGCCTGCGGCGGCAGCGCCGACGGCGGCGGCGGCTACGGCTACGGCGGCGGCAGCGGCACATGCACCTGGCGCGACGCGCGCGCCCTCTACGCAGCCAGGGCCCTCGCGCGCATGGCACACACATCGCGCATCGGGCAGCGTTCGCGCGGGACGACGCCGGCAGCGGCGGTGGTGGTGGTGGCAGCCCTGCGCCCGAGGGCTACAGAGGGGTGACCTGTTGAAGGGCCAATGCGTGAACATTATTTTAACGACAAGTGCATGGTGAGAGCAAGCGTATTCAACAGACATGAGCTTTTACGGTTAGGGCGAGCGTGATCGGTGAGGGCGAGCGTGATCGGTTAGCACAAGTGGAACGAGCTACATCAGCGCGTGGTGACGCGAATGGTACATATTTATGAACAAACGTGAAGCTCGAATTAAAAAAAAACAACAAATTCACAAATTTTATGACAATTAACTATACTAGAAAATGTGTATCAATGCCAAAAAAAATGAACGTTGTTGGGCATGATTGGTAAATGACAAGAGTCCAACGTCCTTAATTTGGCCAGAGGTGCCTACCTTTTTTGTATAATCCCTCTTCAAATAGCATGTGTTAATTTTTATGTATTGTAATAAAGCGAGTAAAAAAAACAATCTTTCCATCTTCCAACATACATATTACTAATTTTGTGCACCAAATGTAAACGTCAGGTCATCCACAAACTCTTGTCATGTTCATTGATCACCAAGAATCGTTCGTTGCCTTTTATGTATTGAACCGTGTTTTGCGTTTTACTGCGCATCTCATCTGCGCATTTTTACCGGACTAGTGTGAAAATCTAACTTCAAGGACGATTAACAGTACACAGCTAGCTGCTTTAAAGGATAATGGCCAACGTCTGTGGCTCATTTGCCTTTGCAAATAGTTTATGTTACACGGGAGCGAAGATTTTCATACCGATTCTTGCAAAAACACTCGTTACTATCTGTATTCATAATTCAACTTTATATACGAAATAGGGCAGAGATTCCCTAGCTCAAATAACCGTGCTCAAATTGCAGCTCTACCCATGGTACGTCACACAGTTTTCATCTGTTTTTTTTTTGACGTTAAATAAACATAAATAAAGGGACGAGTTGCCAAAAATAATTTTCAAGTTTCCGACAATGCCCTTTAGGTCCCCTGCGCCACGTCATGAAACAGTTCACAATTCTCCAAATGTTTTTGAAAAAGTAATTTTTTTTCTTGTTCGACTATTTTGGAATTAGACTTTCCACTTGAAGTTTCAGTAAAATCGGTAAGTTGATGACTTTAAAGTTAGAAGTGTCGTAATAACTAAAAGGCTTTTTTCAGAACATTTACACGGAATAGAGTGTTCTAAGAGAAATATTAAGGTTGCGATCAATACAAACGAGGGGAGCTAATTCGTATGAAATTAACTATCTGGGAAATCTAGAATCGGGCCGCTCTGGTGCTTCGAAGAACATACAGGGAGCTCTAACGTTTCTGCAAAAGAATATTTGAAGCTGTCGCATTATCTTGCAGTACTTGAAACTTTCCGTAAGCGCGACGCGTTCTGTTGGTAATTCTGAACGACAGTAGAGATTCGTTTTTTAGGCGGGTCCCTTTCCCTCCTTAGTCTTTATTCCAAAACGATCGCGTATTCTACTTCCAATGCGCAAAGGTTTAAATAAGAACATTGTCACTAAAGCTAGAGGTAGAAAAGGGGAACGGATAGCGGATACAAGAGTGAGAATCGGAGAGACCTTGAACCACCTAAATGTATTGTCGCTAGTTTAACATCGTAACAATACTTGTCCGCAACCAGCAGATTCCTGTATGCTGCATACAGACAACTAGTGAAAAACGGCCCAAGCAGGTATTTAGTTTGCTGAAGCTATGTTGTCTTTTATTACCTAACTGCACATACTATTCACATCTTCAGGAATAAGTTCTATCTAAAATTTTAAGAAAACGCGTGCATTCCAATTTCGCTAACGTAGATACTTTTTCTGTCATTCGCACTTCAACCCGAGAGCAACCTCGCGGCCCGTGTGAGTACCGGGCAGCGGTCGGCCGAGTCACCTAAATGTATTGTCCCTAGTATAGTATCCCTGGCACTTCAGCCCGGCGAGCCGGTTGAGTATCTGGCAACAGTCTGCGGAACCGTCTAAATGTACTGGCCCTAGTTCACTGTCCCTGGCACTTCAATCCGAGAGCAACCCCGCGGCCCTGTGAACACGTGGCGGCAGTCTGCCGATCCACCTAAATGACTGTCCACAGTTTAGTACCCTGGCACATCAATCCGAGAGCACATTGGCGGGTCGGGTAAGTACCTACTGACAGTCGGCGGAACCTAAATGTAGTGTTACAGTATCCCTAGCACTTCAATCCCACAGCATCCTGGCGCGCCGGGTGAGTACCTGGCGGCAGTCGGCGGATCCACCTAAAGGTATTGGCCCTAGTTCACTGTCACTATCACTTCAATCCGAGAGCATCCTGGCGCGCCAGGTGAGTACTCGGAGGAACCGCCTAAATGTATTGGCCCCAGTTCACTGCCCCTGGCATTTCAATCCGAGAGCAACCTCGTGGCCCGGGGAGCTCGTGGTGGCAGTCAACCGATCCACCTAAATATATTAGTACAATGTTCCTGGTACTTCAATCCGAGAACACCCTGGCGCGCCGGGTGAGTACCCGGCGGAACCGCCTAAACGTATTGGCCCTAGTTCACTGTCCCAGGCACTTCAATCCGAGAGCAACCTTGTGGCCCTGTGAGCACGTGGTAGCAGTCAGCAGATCCACCTAAATATATTAGTACAATGTTCCTGGTACCTCAATCCGAGAGCACCCTGGCGGCAGTCGGATGGCGCGCGCGGAGCATGGAAAGCCGCGGGGGAGGGGAGCGCATGCGCAGAGGGCGGGCGCGTGGGCGATCAATAGCGACCGCCGCGCGGAGCGGCGCCGAGCAGCGCCCGCCCAGCCAATTCGCGGGAAGCGCACCGACCACCGACCTGGGAGAACGCGGAACGCAGAGGCCGGGCAGGGGCGGGCGTCCACTACTTTGCATACACAGCGAGCTAGCCACTTGTCTTCTCCACGCACCCGGTTAGACACTAATTGCACAAGCGCTGGCGTCACAGAATATGATTAGCACGAGAGATGGGAGTCAGGAAATGTGTTGGAAGATTTTTTTCAATTTCCGTTAAATATGTAGTTCTATATCGCCCCCCCCCCCCGTCCCCCGGAAGAAAAAAAGTCCGACGTTCTCCCTTACTGGAAGTGAGGTCAGAATAACACATCAGAATGGTATTGGAATATTATTTTCTTGAAATATGCATATTTAAATGTAATAGAAACTTACTGGTCGGTCGGGTTTTCCAAATGCCACTTCGCATTGGGGGGGGGGGGGGGGAAGGCAAATACCACAGCCATTTTTTTTAATCAAAAATGTTCCATTAGTCTTTGGATTTTTCCCGACTTTTCCCAGGTATCTAACAAATCCATTGATACCCTTCACATGGCCGGAGGCCACGTATTTTTCTTTCAATTTCTGCGCAAATTAAAAAAATTAATAATATAGATACATAGAAATTTATGTGTACGCAGAAGGAAGCAGAGACACATAAAACATGCTCTAAATATTTTGGGATTGTGTCACGTATTGAGGTCGATCTATAATGAGACTAATGTAGTGTTTCGTGACGTTCAATTTAACGTTTGTGGAAACATAATAGATGCTGAACAAGCAGGACTTTTATTCGATATTTCACGATAGTTAGACTACACACTCTGAACAAGAAATTAGTTTTCGTGGCGACTTCACACGAGCCAGGAAGTTGAAACAAAATCTTCGGACATAAAATTTTGTCTTCCGTTTTATAGTGATGAAAATTATTAATTTAGTATTTAATTGGAAGTCAATAAACAAGAACTTAAGAAACATTGAGACTAAATTTGGATATGCGAATCCTTATATGCGTCTTTCTCATAGATGAACATGCAACGCTTCTACGTAACAGAAACCGATACTCTTATTTCCACCAACTTGGAATGTCATTTTGGGCATGCAAAACCAGCGTAATACTAGATAAAAATTGTTTAAGTTACGTTTGACGTTATTCACGACCAATTTTGAAAGGAAGAAATGGCAAGTAGTACTAGAAATATACTTGGGGACAAGCCTACAAGCAATATATACTCCGGAGGAATAATATACATTCCCGCTCGCTTCACAGTAATGTGACAAAGAAAACTTAAAGATTTTACCAATCCCAACTAAACACAGCCATCTTGAAATTAGAGGATGAATGCGATAAAATATTATGTTATTTTCTTCTCTCCGAATTCTCAAAAAAACCTTTCTCCAAAATATCCCGAAGTACGAGTCTCTGAAATATTAGACTTTCCGAAGAAGTACCAATATTATGCATATTTCAAATTGCATTTACACTGCAAAAAATAAAATCATCCGCCATCTTCGTACGGACTTCCTACTGGCGCTATCTTCAGGATGCGGTTTACAATGTTGAACTGCGCAATAGCCCTGCTTCTCTGAAAAGCACTGTAAATGAGGATGACAGCACATCACGCGCAATTTTGCCCTTTGGCTCTCTACAGCAACGCACATGCGCCTCGACAATCTTACAACCGCTGCTCCACATTCTTTCAGGATGGAACTTGCTGGTTGCAAAGTCCAGACTTCTTTGTTTAGAACTGCGCATCTTCAATTCGTACAACGAGTCGATTGGTGCGTTGCGAACCGATAAAAAGCAAACAATTTGATTTGTGATAAGGCTCAAGTGTTAACACATGTTCGTGACATCATCGAGAGGAATACACACAACTTATATAAGCGGTGTATGCAACACTAATGGAATAATAATGCAAGAAATGAGCAGCAAATTAACAGTAATAAACTTCTGTAATGGAATCATCCTGCTAGTTGATACGAAATTTAACACCTGCTGGTTGATACGAAATTTAACCGGAGGCCGGAGTGAATAATACTGCAGGTAAGACAGATGTGACTGTGAGAGATTCACGAGCACATTACGATTACTATCGTCATTCGTTTAACCCTGTAAGCTCATTCTATTTGAGAATTCATACGCGTAGTTCTCGGCGCATAAAGTAAGTAAGAGGAACAACCGCAGTATCCTCCATTCACATAGTTGACAGTCGACAAAGAAATCCTGCCAACATGTTCTTTACCAAACTTTTGATGTGGATTATTTGTTATAATTATTATTAATTCACTATAACGCGATTTAGGAAACAGCCTACCACACAATTCTTGACAATCTTAATAAAAAGTGACTTTAAACGAAATTATAAAAAAAAGTTTTGGTCAATCTCCTAGAAACTAATAACATTTTTCTTTGAATTTACAATACGGTGCCACTTTTCGGATTTCCGTTTCAGATACGATCAATCGCCATTTTGAAAACGAAAATGCACATTTGAGAAACTACTATTACACGCGCACGTTTTCTTGAGCCCCGGAATACCTACCTCCACTCCTTTGCCAGCATTACTTGAATTAAGAATAACTGATACCAACGAGCGTTGTACACCCATTCTGATAACGAGAAATGTTCGCTCCGGTGTAATAAAACTATTTTGCATCGAAAAACAAACTATAAATTTGATATAAAATTTCTTTTGTCGAAATAACCAAACTCCCCTCTCCTCAGGCAACTAGAAAAGTGAGGTCTCAATGTGCGCGGATAATACATTGAGCCTTAGCGCACCGAGACGATGCGGCAACAGTGCTGCAGGCTGCGGGTATAAGCGGCAACAGAGGACACCTTCCTCTCCACCCCTCCTCTTTCCACGAAGTGGGGTCACCCCTTAGCTCTCTCGCTGCCTGGCATGGGACATTTTCTGCGCTTACAAGCTCAACATTTCTCGGAGTTTTGACTAAGATGAAAGTACTTCTACAAGTTAGTACGGAAAATTTCTTTGTGGTTGTGGTTTCGAATGGGGCATTCCAACAAAAATTTTGAGAATTCTAAGCAAATTTTCCGTCAACCGAATCTTACATTAACATCTACCTGGTTGTTACAGAGTTTTGTGCTTCTCATTTTATTACGATTTTTGAGATTTATAGTGGAGAACATGAATTGATATGTACTTTCTTTACTGTAATATCACATTTAAAAATATTACAGTTCTTTGATTTAACTACAGCAAAAAGTATCCCGGAATATAACCATTTCGCACATCTTAGCAATGACAATGTAAATATATTGACATCACACAGTAAGGTTTCCTAATATTTGAGGTTTCAGCACTACAACGAAAAAATCTAGAATTCTCCAAAATTTTTAATGTTGAGATTCAAAATGAAAAAATGTGAATTCAAGCCAAGCAGATCGTATTAATCCTCTCAAAAACAACTCCAAATTTGAGATTTCTTAAAACTATTGGCTTTAAGGATTTGCTTATGATGTGATCCTTGGCTTTACATTTCCGTGGTAAGTCCAGCTAATTCAATCAATTTGCCTCCTTTCTAGCCTGCGCCAAGAAAGCTGCACGGTCACGGATATTTTTATCCTTCTCACTGGATATCTCATTGTTCGCTCAGCGCAACCATCCACGCCTATTAAAATTTTACGTTAAACTCGAGCAACGGCTTAGTAGTGAATGAAGCACAAAGGAAATTGTCATACAGAATAGAAGCAGGTTAGAATAAATATCTAATATAGGTAGAACAAAAATATAATTTTCTCACTTACATCACATAATAGAAACACCACTAAATAGATTTTCAGTCATTGTACGAAGTTTATTTTTATTCAAAACTGGACGAAAGTACGATTTTTCAAAAATTGTAATATTACCCTTGCAACACGATTCAGCACTAATGCAACATCAGAATATCGATACGGAAAGTTGGTAACTGTGGTTACGGTCGCCATTTTGGAACTCTGCGGCTTCCTTTGTGGCCCCCGCGCCCGAGTCTAGAGGAAGGCTCTGCGACGTAAGCGTAGGGTAGGCTGGGGTCTGCCGACCGACCGGCGCCGCAGATCGCCTCGTCCGCCCTCGTCACCTCCCAGGGGCGACGGTGCCCGCCCACGCTCCCGCCCCCGCGCGGGTGCCGGCCGGTCTGACGCAATCCATTCGCTTTTGTGGCCGCGGATGCTCGCGGGGCCCCAGCTGCGCCTGCCGAGTCTCCATTACTTCCGCAGACGCGACGCCCTAATGCAATTTCCACTGCGAATCACAGACTAAATTACATGACGTGGACAACTCTGGGCCTCGTGTGA
Organism: Teleogryllus occipitalis; assembly: GCA_011170035.1. Taxonomy (NCBI): domain Eukaryota; kingdom Metazoa; phylum Arthropoda; class Insecta; order Orthoptera; family Gryllidae; genus Teleogryllus; species Teleogryllus occipitalis. The sequence goes on along the minus strand of BLKR01001710.1, from coordinate 83,396 downwards.
AGCGAGATCGTGCGCCAGTGCAGCCGTTGTTCGTTGTCTACCTAAAATGGATCACGGCTCAACGGCATGGTAGGGCTCATGGCTTCTTTGTTAGCCGCTGCGTCACGAATGACGCAAATAACGGGGAGCATGCTGAGACATGTTCAAGGCCACGAGACTTGCCAACCCGCTGCGACCTATTAGCCCTTATATTCCTTATGACTATATCTGCGATGAATTAGTCCTTATATTCCTTATTTAAGGTCTGGAATGTCATTTTTTCAGAGATAGCTTTTGTCTCTTTTTGTTAGTTTTCTTTTTTTTTTTCATCTAAGAGGGTTTCGTATATTCATTTATTTATTTCTAACAAAATTTAATGAAAAGTGCCCTAGTGGGTTCCTCGTCCTTTTTTCTCTCGGAAGAAGATAGACAGCTCTCGGCCGAGTTCCGTATTATTTCCTATTGTTAAACCCATTAAGAACACCGTTAATTTGACGAGAAACCATAAAATGGGGAAAAAATTAAAATATTGGAAGAAAATCTGCGATCATAGTATTATTCCTTTATATACTCTGGTGCCCGAATTTCGACCATCAGAGCACCATCGACCAGGGAGTAGAACCTCACGTGACCTTGCTTCTTTGTCACGAACACACTTCGGTAACGACTAACAAAGCGTCAGATATAAATATACAACGTAGCCTTAAATGCGCAGCAAAATATCCTCGAGGCTTATGAAGATTAGTACGCAGCTATTCATCAGTCGCCAATTGCGATACTGAGAATCCAACTAGGAAATTCACAACATGCAGGCAAATCTGATGATCCTTTAGAGATCCGTCAATCGAGTCTCCAATCCCTACCCCAACAGTCACGTCTTTCGAATCTTTCAACAAGAAACTCAGTCCGCATTCTGCATAAGAATGCAGTCGGGCGAAGTAGCGGGTGCGGGGCCGTCCTGAATGCCAATATGGCGGCCTTGGAAGATTAGAGGCATCTTTGTGCTCCAACTGCGCAGCTTTCTTTGCCGCCGGGTTTCCAAGACAAGCACGTGCTGCATACCTGGCGCTATAATAAGACCCCGCGGTCGCTTTTCGTGCGCTGTAAACACCCGACATAATGTGTTGCCCACGAGACGGATGTTAACTACGACCTGTGGATGTAAGTGAATGTTAACGCATATCGTCGATAAACCCAAAAATGTTGAAATAGTTCGTTCAAAAGCTCAAAGTTTTTATTAAAGAATTTATAGTTTATAATAGTATTATTACGATGTCATATTTTAAGGATTCTCCTTATTTTTGAACAACCTCGTGGCCATTTGACCCGGAATGTTGGCAGTAACATACCAGATTTTTTTCCCCCCCGATAACGAAAACTGTTGGTTCTGTTGCGCACAAGGGTCTTCTCTACCAATGCACATAGGCAGTAAGAATAGTGCGTCCCCGCTGATAACCTTTTTCGTCTGGTAAACATGCTTGCAGAAGTAATAGATAACCTTTCATTATCAGGATGCTGCAGAAAACGCCGGTCCTGGAAATCTAGCAAGTCCGTTTTACATTGGTTGAAATGGTTTCATACAATTAGAAATACGAAGATGTAATACTTGACAATGTACACTTAAAACCCGTTTAAAATTCTAATTAGAGCATTGACAACAAAAGAACCGTTGTTAACAATTACAATCTAACTGTGCTCGTTTATTGTTTTAGGAAGAAACAAATGATATTCTACATTACTTAACATTGAGGTCAATTAATGCAATGTTTCGACTAACAGGGCATTAATATCTCCTTTATAGTAAATAACATTAAATAATAAAGAAACTCTAAAATATCACTTACTGTCATTAGGTATGAAAATCACTTACCGTTTATATCAAAATTTTCTTCTTCTTGAATTGGAATGACTAGAAGGGGAAACACGCCACTAAGTCCTATTAAAGATGATCCAATCAATGAGAAAACCCAAGGATGATATTCAAATATTGGCAGCATTGAATATACAGAAGTAAACAGGTCGGCTGGCAGGTACTCTTCGACAGCAGGTTTATAATCTAGCCATGAGCTATGCTCAGATGATACGTTCTGTTGACAGAGCGTGAAGTCCATATCTGCGCCTATTACCGAACACATTTTCAATCCTGCTGGACACTGTCAACGATCTCTAGGCAGAGTGTGCGTAGGGTTATGTCTCAACAGCGACGAATTTCGTTACTTCTCCGGCGAATGGCAGTTGAATCAAGCTCCTCTGTACACGACAGGTTTCCCAGTACGAACACGTATTTGACAACACAAGAGAAATAATGTTTCTTGAGTGAATGACAGTGTTCCCTCGAAAAAACGGAGAGCTTCGCAAACTACTTGCACTCACTGGCGCACAGCAGCTGCGACTGGTAGGGCCACGCGCTTGCGATCGTACATAAAGAACGGGCGGTTGAGTAGTTTCTCGGTGCCTCCGCTAGATGCCACCTCCGTACAGCCTTCCTCATAGCCTATAGAGTGCGGTTCAGTATGGTCGCGGCAGAAGGTAAAAGGAGCGGCCATTTTACGTCGAATTTCATTGTCATGACCGTGGTCCACAGATATCAATGACGATGTCCACAGATATCATTCATCACATTCATCACTAATACGGGTTCGCAATAATAACTAATATTTTATTCCAGAGACGTAATAGAGTGTTACTAAGATTCTTTTCAGGGTGACACAATACATTATTCTAGAATTAAATATTTTTATGGGAAATCTCCAAATTATTTTTCTTTATTTGAAAAATACGTACTTAATGAAGGTGCAATTGTTTATTTTCATTATACAAATTATTTACTATTAAATTTAGAAATCTAAGAAATGGAATTTTTGTAATTTGATAACGCTTCTAAAGAGAGATAATCTGAACTTCTTATCTGAAATTGTGAAATGAACGTGAAACAATGGATTTTGAATCTTGAAAGGCCATTCACTTCAAATATAAATAGTATATCTTACGATTCTCCTCGTCATCCGTCTTGAAGAAAGTTTTCTCTAAGGGCAAGTGAATTCATCCAGGTCTATCCCCTTAAAGCTCTTGCCATGCCGTGGTATGCTATTCTTGGCGTCTATTCTGGAACCGGTACGCCGTTCGCAAGCGTTGGCTATATCCTGACGGCTGGCACGAGGCTCGGCGGGGCGTCCTGTGCGGGCACCTAGTGCGTTCGTCGTTGTCAAACATTGTGTTTTAGCCAAGAAATTTTTACGTGCGTTCACTTTTTTTGCGCGAAGTCTGTGCCAGGAAAGAAGAGCGTGTAGGCGAGACTAGTTGGTTTCGTGGCGGTCAATGATCAGTGCAAGAACTTTCTGAAAACATAGGTTTGTCAACTATTATTTTCAGTTTGTGTTGAGAATAAATTAACATTTGTTTTTGGTATTCCTTTGTGAACTGTCTTCATTGGTTGAACTTTTGTTTTGTTAATTCATCTTAATATTTCAAATTGTTTCCTCAAACTACAAACTACAAATTAAGCAATATTTTATTAACATGTTCTTTCTGAACTGACGTTTTACTTAAAAGTTCTTCCAACACAGTAAACCCCATGTTAACATTTTCGCTAACCCTCATGTTAGCACATTCTTGGTATTAATCATTGTTTACATGCTTCTGAACTAGGATCTACATTATATGATACAACGCATATAAATATGTTTAACAAACAGAGGAGCCTTAAGATTTTGTCTTAAATGTTTTATGCAAGTCATTGTTGCCCATTTAGCTTCGGTTCGCGAATCTAGACGTGGGAAAGGTGGGGAACAGGCATCCATCTTGTCAAAATGTCTTCCTTCCTTCACATGGTGTATTTTAGGAATTCAGACGTTTAGCAGGTCATGTTTCTTGATTTGCTCTTCTCAGTATCAACAAACCTTCGTATTCCTCGTGAAAGTGATACAGTAGTTCGTTTTATATTTTCATCTTGAAAGCGAAGCTTAACATAAGGGAAACTATTCTAAAATAGTCATTGTTTATTTTGTCACATCACCAATGCTTTCTTGAGCATTCTCCATAACCTTGTTCACCATATACTGTCAAAATTTATTTCGAAACATTGAAGGTCTTTCTTTTATATTTTAAATGAAAGCATTATACAAATCTTATTATATATTTTATTGTGTGTTTTCAAAAAAACGACGCAATGTTGGAATTAACATTTCATGAACAGTAGAAGAATTAGAAGTGTAAAAATATTATTCTAATAAATGCAATTATGATATAATGCAAAAACCGATCTATTTGACGTAAGTGCAAACGATCATCCTAAAGAACTTCAATACTGTTTTCATCAGTAAGTTGTTCAAGTTAGTTATTTATGATACGATGGGTGAAAGTATTTTATTTTGCGAGAAGGAAAGGTTGCGCGAGCCCGACAGACCGAGTGGCGCAGTCCTACCAGTAAAATAAAAACACTTTTATTACGTGTGTTCACACTATTTTTTAGACAGGCTTATATTTTATTTTAATTCAAATAGTGTCGTATACAAATCACTTAATTGTGTACTGTTACATTGGGTCCTAGGTTATGTTGTCAGAAGTAGCTGTTGCGGTAAGACGAATTTTGTTTTCATTGTTGAAGTCTGAATATTCGAACATCGTCTCACTTTTAGAATGCATTGTATGCCATAAACGTAATCGCTTTTTCAAGTTGCTGACTAAAACATGTTTTTATTGGTTTAAAGTTTTAAAATTCGTTTTTAAATGCGGTGTAAACAAGTTGTGGAAAATATTATCTCAATTTTTTGTTTGTTTATGAAACAAAGTGCATTTAGGGGAAAATACTCGTCATATTGATGATCAGTAATTGATCTCATACAGCGTAAGTCAAGGAGTAAGTTTGGGGGAGGGAAACAAATATTATTATTATTATTATTATTATTATTATTATTATTATTATTATTATTATTATTGCTGTTGACACATTGCTGGTTCACAGGAAGACCTGGTTCTCAAACAACAATGGGCTTTTCGCCAAGTATATTATTTGCTATTTATTTACGAATCTGAATTTAGAAAGTTCTGGACAATGGCAGGAAGTATTTAAGATGACAGACTTCTGCATAAATTTTTAAAAGCCTTGGAGGGATATCAAGTTTTTTAAGGTTTTCTTTGACGTGTTTATAAATTGGTGAAATTAAGCTCCATATTATAAAAATCACGAGATCATGTTAAGCGTTACATTATTTACTTATAGTTTCGTGCCTAAAATCATGACACATAATACTCGAAATAACATGTATATTACGATTAAATAAATTCTTTCCATTACAAATTTCGTAGCGTATATTTACTTACAGTTTACTTACATTATTTACTTACAGTTTCGTGCCTAAAATCATGACACATAATACTCGAAATAACATGTATATTACGATTAAATAAATTCTTTCCATTACAAATTTCGTAGCGTATATTTGCCGAAAAATAGGTGCTTCTCACGAAACGTTTCGTGGGTCCGTGGTGCGATAAAAACGTGTTTTTTGCATTCCTTGTAATCTAGGGAAGGAAGCATAGTCAGCAAACTGAAAACTTCAGCCCGTTGTCCATGTAGTAAAACTATTTTCTTTAACATTTTCAAAAAATCAGAAATTTGTCAACGGTGCGAAACGTACGGATTCAAACAACGCACAGATTGACTTAACGGTTCTTAGATTCGGCAATTCTAGCGTGACTATACAGTGTATTACAGACCGAAAACTGCGCGTTTACAATTTTTGAAAAAGGGAGAAAGCGTAAATATACGAAAGATGTTGAGTAAAACGGTTTATTTTATTATGTATTGTAAGTATGTTTTTCCATTATGATGTAAGATATAATGTAACAAATACATGATGTTTGTTTGATGCCAAATGTACACTGAGAAAAAAGCGAACCTGTTATCTCAACTGAATATGTTCTGTTATACAATATTATTACAATAATAAAAAAAATTGTCAACAGAATTTTCATGGCAAATGTTGAAACCATTTTCAAGGGGTCTTTAGAGCAAATGTGATGTAAAGACGGAGTAATAGTAAACATTTTTTAAAAATTTCTTTAACTACAGCTCAGCAATCGAAACTAATGATACTACAGAATGGCCCAGATATTTCCCTACTTGTTAGTTTTCTAATTTCTGTGATCTGAGCCAGCTTTTTCAATCTTGCCCCATCCTTTTGCCAGCTGCAATTTATCGCCGCCTAAAGCGCATTTCTTTAATTTCATTTTTTCGGTTTCCTAAGGGTATTTCTATGAGAATATTAAAGAAGAGTAAAATTCCTCCTAGAGGGAAATTTTTGTTGAAAATCTTGGAGCCGTTTTTAAGAAAATGGCCTTTAAGCGTTATGCGAAATTAAAAACTCTTTTTCACAGGAATCTTATGAGTTTTCGAAAAACTCCTTTGGAAGTCATTTGAAACTCCTCCACTCACAAATGCAATAACGAACACAAATTGCTGCAAATATGAATATTAAAGACGTGAATGATATTAAAAAAATGTATTTAATTTAAAAAAAATATACAGCATAATGAATTTTATGTCATATTAAATAGTGTATATAGTCTTAATAGTGTTAGTACTAACTGTACAAAAAACTTGAAGACAAAATTTGGAGCCATTTTTGAGAAAATGGCATTTGAACGTTTCTAAAATTTTAAGCTCGTTTTCACAGAAAATTTTGAGTTTTCGAGAAAATTTATATGACTTCATTCAAAGCATATTTACTCGTAAATATAATAATGTGAACAAATCGCCACTAATGAAAATAATATCGACGTGAGAGTAAAAAAAAATGTATTAGAAAAAAGAACAAGAGAATAGAACAATAAGGCGTTTATGTCATTTCATAAAGTGTATGTAGCTTTAGCCCCACCAAAAGTTTCAAGAAAAAAATTGTAGCCTTTTTGAGAAAATCTTGTTTTTGTTATTTTTACTTTCATACATACATACATATATGCGGAGTAATATGCGTAGTGTAGAAAAAATGCTGTGGATAATCTATTTCGAGATTTCAACGCAAATACACATTTTGGGGCTCCCCTGATAACGAAAAAGTGTTGTTTTTTTTTTTTTTTTTTTTTTAACGTCCGACTCTGTCTGACCGTCCGTCCTCCCGTCTGTTAGTCCGTCTGTCCGTCCGTCTGTCAGTCAGTCTGTCCGTCCATCCGTCCGTCTGTCCGTCCGTCTGCCCGTGCGTCGTTCGTGCGTCTGTCCATCCGTACGTGAACACCACTAGCACCTAATCCATGCGTACGATCTTTTTCAAATTGAAGAAACCCCTGACCATCTGGCTCGAATTGAAGCTTTGAGATATTGAAAAACATTCTTTAAAATCTGGGAGTACTTTACGTGAACCCCGGACATTTTCAAAATTTTCTCAAAACCCGCACCAAATTTTTTCTTTAAATTTCTTGTGAGAATAAAGCAAAATACACTTGTAAAGGTGGCCTAGGTCCAATTTACACGGTTAACTCTAAATTTTCGGAAATTTGAATTTTTTCGGTGTTTTCCTACAGCTACAAAATTAAAGATAGAGATATTTCATGACATAAACTTTGCAAAGTTTTTTTTCACTCGTCGCTCACGTCGTTAATATTAACATGGGGCAATTTGTTCACATTATTGAATTTATGACTACATGTGCTTTAAATAATGTCATAAAGTTTCTCAAAACTCAAAAGTTGTTTGGGGGAAATGAGCTTAAAATTCCGCTTTTTCAGAAAAGCTCATACGTAATTTTCTCAAAAACGGCTCAAAATTTCTCTTCCAATTTTTCCAACGGATAGTGCTAATTGAACTGTTTAATATGAGGTAAAGTACATTTTGGTGTATTCTTTTGATTTTTCAAAAATTACCCAAATGTGATTTTTTCCAAATCTTTCACACCGTTAATATGCACATTTCCCGAAATTTGTATATATTATTGCATTTGTGAGTGGGAGTGCGCCAAATGCCTTCAAATGAAGTTTTTCATAAACTCAATAGATTCGTGTGAAAAGAGCTTCAAATTTTGCATTTACGATAATGGTTAAACGCCATTTTCTTAAAAACGGCTTCAAATTTTTCAATAAAAAATTCTATTTAGGAAGAAGTTTTACTCTTCTTTAATATTCTTAAAATAATATCTCAGTTCTACTATTAGGAAACCGAAAAGTTGAGGAAATCTTAAAAAAAAGGTACTTTGGGCGGCAATAGATGGCAGCTGGCCAGAGGATGGGGCAAGACCGTAAAGGCAGTCCACACCAAGGAAATTAGAAAACTTTGCTACGAGAAAGTCGGTGCCATTCTGTAGCACAACTACTTTAAAATTGCAGGCACATATTGCACGCTCATATTAACGACAACAAATTTCATTTGAAGGAAATATCTTTGTCTTCAATTTTGTAGGAAGTCGCCAATCGAAAAACATCAAACTTTATAATTATCGAAAATTCAGAGTTAACAGTCAAAATTGGACCTATGCCACCTTTTTATTTTACTCTATTCTTACAAGAAATTTAAAGAAAAAAATTGGAGCCATTTTTGGGAAAATTTTTAAAATGTGGAAGGGGATTCATATAAAGTACCCCCCAAAATTAATGAATGTTTTTCAAAACCGCAGAGCTTCGATTCAGGCCAGATCGGCTGGGGTTTCTTCAATTTGGGAAAAATCCTATGCATGGTTTAGGTGCTAGTGTTGTTTACATATACCAGACGGATGGACGTACGGACGGACGTTTTACCGTCAATGAAGTTTTCGGTATCAAGAACCCACAGAACAGGGATTCTGACTACACCACGTGTGAAAAATTTTTTTTCTAAATTTAGCAACTGGATTTATCCACTTTTTCGTTATGATGGCCCGGCAATAAGAGTTTTTCTGTCGAAAATTCGCCGTTTTTTGCGCAGCATTACATTTTTTTTCTCTACTGCGTAATTGGTAGCGAGAAAGTAAAAATGATTTTCCGGTAGTATAAGTTATTTTCTTATTTTTTTCAGTTAGATAAATTTGTAAGTTGACGAATTTGAAAAAAAAACCACGTTTCTGGCTGTAGATGATGTGGGTGGTGGGACGAGGCCAAGAACACTTTTAAAAATCTTATTTTAATGTTAGAATTAAAATGTAACTACTCATATGTCATTTGGTTGAGGAGAACTTTTACTATCTTATTCGGGGGGACCCTTTGCCCCCCCCCCAATAACGGATCCAAAATCCCGCCTCTGCCTGTTATGTTCTACGGTCTTGTGCGTCAAAATCGTGCGATCGAAATAAATTCTGATGTTCACTGAATTTATTGTTGGTTACAACTTGTTGATGTATAATGGAAGCGATCTGGTTATGGCGCATAGTGTAATCTGAAGTCGTAGGCTTCCGCGGCCGTTGTCATGTGAATGATCTTGGTTGTCCGGGTGACGCCGCGTCGAAGGCTGTGTTGCCAACGTTTCGACCATCTTTTCGTGGTCTTCCTCAGGGTTAGTCTGCGAGTTGTAATCTGTTTGTGTGAGGGTTGCACATCCTGAAATGATGTGATTTATATTTTCCGTCCACACGCTACATTTGCGACATTTATCAGATATGACCTTGGATCTTTTTGAACTTGTTTTTTGTAGTTTCGGGTGGGAGTAACTTCATCTTAAATGATACCCTCGGTTTCAGTATATAAATCTCCATCTGCTAGCCATTTTACAAAGGCTATTATTATTATTATTATTATTATTATTATTATTATTATTATTATTATTATTATTATTATTATTATTATTATTATTATTATTATTATTATTATATTCATATTATTATTAATATTATTATTGCTGTTGATGTTAGTAAAGTGTTTTTTCTCCTTGGCGAAACATAACGAGTTGAGGTATCGACACACAAGATATAACATCCCCAAAGTCATTGCCCTCACTCCCACGGCATGACGTCGTAGGTGTGAGAGTATCCTTGAAAATAATTCACTGGAATGGAAAGAGATCCTCTCTCAAATTATTTGTCAGGTCTCATACAATCCAACATACTTGTAAATTGGTGATAATTCAAATATTTTTTAAAATGGTGAATTATTTATTTCGATCCATCTAAAAAGAAATTACATGATCCTAAAGATTTAATGAAGCTCGAAATATTGGTGGTGGAGTGGGGGTAACTGCCCCATTTACAACCAGGGTTTTCAATAGAGAAAAGTGATCATTCCAAGTGCAGAATGTTTAATCGACTTTAAACATTAAAGCGGTTTAGTTTAGAGTTAGGCTTAGAAGTTCTGTTTAGTTTCATGGATGTGCGCGGCCTGAAATATGGGGAGGGGAGGAAACTACATTTCTGGGCTTCTTCCATCAAACGCATTTATTTCTATATGGCTTCTTTTACTACGAAGTAAATGGAATGAACAAAAATAATCAATTTTAAAATACATGATGATACAATGATACAATTAATTTCTTGTTGAACCATTAATTTAGTAGATTGAATTGATTTCATGTTGAGTTTCCAGATTCTTGGGGAAAGCTCTTCCTCAAAAGTCGTGTATCGATTCCCCAAATTGTCAGCTTAAAAAAGGGCGAAACAAAATGTTTTGTTACGTTGGATTACAGAGCCCCTTTTGAAAGATTCAGGGGGAGCACGCCCCCTGATCGTCTTAGTGCGTACGCCTATGTTTAGTTAACAAGTATATTTATGTAACTCAACATATTTTGATCACTTTTCAAAAGAATGAATTCTCTTTATTTTTGACATTCTATTGCTGTAAGCGTTTAAAAAAAATATATTGCAAAAATATTATTTAACAATTCCAATATTGAATTCATAATAATTACTCAGTTGCGTATACGTATGAATTAAACTCACTAATTCGTTAATCTAATTTATTTGTTTTGAATATCTCAAACATTTCAGTGAAATAATATTATTCTACTATTTTGTTTTGTGTCCGTAGCGTGGTGAACTGAACAATAATGTCAAAACAACAATACTAATTAACGATGTCTGTAAAAATACAAAAATAATAATCCAACTGAAATTGAATGCAATTCTTGAGAGTGATGTCTGAACGATCTCGTGCTTGCCAGCTCCCCTACCTGCGCTCACTCAGTGTTTGTTTTTACACATTTTCGGGAAGCATTTGATGGGGAAAACATATTCTTATTTTAATCGAACAATGAACCGTTTACGTTCCCGATTGAAAACGAATTTGGCACCCCCCTGAGCCATTTGTTTTGAGAAAATAAGCAGACGCTTTACGGTGTTAAATAGGATAGACCCAGATTCGCTCGTAACGTGCAAGTGGAAAATACTGTCTCATTTACTAGAATATACGTTGTGTGCAGGTAATTGCTACAAAAATCGTTGTTGAGGTTTTGTTGGAAATAAAAATGTATACAAAATATGTTTTTCCAACAGAATTTCGACATCTATTAATACCGAAACGACTATGCCTGTACCGAAAAAGGGTCTCTTTAAAAATTATGTCCATCCGTCTGTTTGTCGGGGCTTAAAATCGATTTTATCCAAAATAGATATCCTGGTGGATATCCAAATGGATGGACAACCAATCTAACCGCAATCAATAACTGCCAATTGAAAAAAAGTTATTTTAATTTTTGCCATGTTTCTTAAGAAGCCGTTCGAACATTTTCATTTTTTTTCTCAATAGCGGTTTCGAATATTTTCTTGTTGAAAATTACTAAAGCTCAGTTTTTGTCACCACCCTCTTGCAACTACATTATTAAAGATATATTTTTCTTAAATCTTTTCTTCACAATTGTAGGCATACAACCAAATAAGTTGAAACTTTATATGATGTAAACAATTTTTTCAAACTATATATAATTTTGGAATAATTTTGAGTCAAATCATTAGGTTTTCCAAAATATTCCCATTGTTTTCGATAAGAGCAATGGCACTTCAAATATGACATAAACTCGATTTTTAAAATGCAAAATTCTGAAATTTCTAAAATTCAACTTTTACTTACTCGCATTTACCCGGCTTTAATATGGAAGCTAGATATTTTTAACTTAATGCTGGACACTAGAACTTTAAATCGTTTATGTACTCTTTATTCGAAATATTGGTAGTTTTCGAATATTTTTGAGTTAAACAGTGAGAATCTTGTTACGTTCCACAATCTCTACTATATGAAGAATGACCTGTAGTCCGGAATCCTGACGTTTAAATCATTTATGCGAGTGGTCAACGATTTTGTAACCTAATTGTTGATGTTCAGATCCTTGTCAAAGCAAATCATTTTCGTTTTTTTTTATTTTATTTTGTAAAAATAAAGCAGAATATCCTGAATTAAACGACCGGAAAGTCACTTTCATTACAATTTTTAATGTTCAAAAATTGAATATTTTTTTCGAACTCGATAAAAGTTTCAATTTACAAAACTTGCTTAGCATGACGCCTCCAGCAAGTATTATTATGTTGAATACGTGATATGCAAACTCATAATAAAACGAAATTTTGAACTCAATGTAATTTCCTGGTCCTGTTATCCTCGGGCACGGAGAGTTACATGAAGTATCGATAGTAGTCGTTTTTTTTAAAATTTGTAGTTTGATTACATAATTAGGTTAAGCTACCGACACTTTTTACAAATCACGTCCTAAGGTTTCACGTTATGCGGGAAAGGTAAAATAGTAATTCACTACCTTTCACTCTCGTAAGCTCCTTGAATCCCCGCCTCCCAAATAATTTTTTTTTCTAGAATTCTTGCAGAATGTTTTAGAATAATCCGACAAAAATTCCAATCGATTTGACTTGTCGACAACAATTGAATGAGAAATTGATTCTCCGTCCTGTATGTGCCTTCAAATTGTTTACAAATGCGTTTGAGAGCACTAAAATACCAAAGCATATTTTTTGATAATTATCTTAGAATGTGCTCGAAGGATTCGGAAATAAGTGGTCAGTTCCCCACCACAACAAGGGGTGTCGAATGACGCCTCATTTGTCTCGATTAGTGGACCAAAAGGAGCATTCAAATATTCATTAATTCATTCATTGATTATGATTCTGGGTTCTAAGACGATTAGTCCCGTAAGTGTATGAAGGAAACTCGGGAGGTGGTGGTGATCTTGCCTCGCTGGATCGTAATATCCGTCTACCTGTCGGCTAGTTCGTTTTTTCGCCGACCACGTATTTTCCAGCAGCGGGGGGGGGGGGGGCAGCCGAGAAAGCTCCCGACCAGTTTTCCGGCATGTGTGATAGGGTAGTGCATGTGAGTTGAAGTGTGTGTAAGGGGTGAGGATAGGAGAAGGAAGAGGAAGGAAAGATCGCGCACTCTTCATAGCCTCGTTTGCTACGGTACTGCTCCGGCATTCGCCTGGTGTTGATCGGAGAAACCACGGAAAACTACCGATCAGATCAGGCGGCCGTTAGAATTCTCTTCAAGACAGCGACAGAGCTCGACCTAGCTTTCTGGCTCGTGTCGAAAATCCTGCCGGCGTCGAAACTCGAACCTAGGACCTCCCAATCAGAGGAACTGCAGTGACATCAGTTGAAGCTCTGAGCCACTTTTTCCGGCGAGTCTTCAAGGAAGGTCTGTAAGTGACGAACGTATGGATGAACGCACGTTACTCGATTACCGTATGTAGCACTACATAAACGTCATTAACACATGAAAGAATATTGTGCCACCGCTAGATAAATGATATCCCAAAATGTATGCCCACAAACCCTCTCTCAGGCACTTGTAAAATGGCAAGATGTAGTTTGCGGTGTTGTTCATATCGATATCAAATAAGGTACGGAATTACGTATCGCTACATATTCTACAATCATGTTTGAATATAAAAATGTGGCATGCTTTGCATCTTATGTCATCACGTATCATATCTGAACCATTGTACCATCAATAATCATTTATTTTTTCATTATTACCCCTCGTTATCACCCTTATCATATATAATTCAGTGGCAATGGTCACTGAGATCATCTGCGCAGGAAAGAAGAGGATATAAAAATATATGCCGTCCCATTCTCCTGTGTACAAAGAAAACTAGACATTCGCGAACGTACAACATTTTAAATAAAATAATGAGCTTCTTTTTGTTTTGTTAACATTTTGAAATTTCCATTTAGAAAACACTTTCCATAAACGAAACTAAAATTATAATATGTCCTTTTAGTACCCTCATTCCTTTGGCCCCGTCAAAGGGGGCGCAGCGGAAACACTCTCGGGTTACAAGACAATCTGGTCGGATCCGGTTTACCATTCGGGTAATCACGGCTGTCGGTAGCCTGAAGCCCTCGGGGGAAACGGTCACGAACAAATCGTGCCCACTGCTGATTTTCGTCAGGATTCGAGTTCATGGTCGCCCGCATATAACCCTCTTTCCATGTAAATGATCTTGGCTGACCGGGTGTGGCCGTGCCAAAGGCTGTGTTGCCGACGTTTCGACCATCTTGTCGTCATCTTCCTCAGATCAACCCTGGGAAGACCACAACAAGATGGTCGAAAAGTAGGCAACGTAGCCTTTGGCGCGGCGACACCCAAACAGCCAAGATCATTTACAAAACTGGCCGCGGAAGCCTGCGACAACTCTCTTCCGAGTTCAGTCGGGATCGCCCGACAACACACTTCTGTTACGTCATCAGCTGTAATCGAAATGACAGAATATTTTTCTGTCAACATGAAACATGTAAAAATGAAAATACCAGGAATTGTTTATTCGCAATATGTACTGTAATTATTCCATCAGTGCTCTGTGTACCTTCAAAGTGGATCGAAACTAAAACAGCTATTTTCTATTTTAAGTTGTAAAAATAAATGAAAGAATCAGATTAATTTAAACAATACAGTTGTCTGACAACCACTGGCACCACTTTAATTGAAAATATAACATTTTGAGAAACTCCTCTCCCTTAACTATTGCTTAATTTGTGCGCGGCCCCTGAACGGGTTCTGGTGCCCGAGCGGGGATTGGGTATGAGTAGCCGGTGCCAGTGCGTTGACGAGTGGTTGTGTCCAGAGCGGAGAGCAGCGCCGCGAGCGGCCCAGCGACGCACCACCAGCGGCAGCGCCAGCAGCAGCAGCAGCCATGGACCGGCGCATGTCCAACTGGAGCCAGCTGGCGGTGGAGGCCGCCATGTTCCACGCGGCGGGCCACGGCCAGTCCACACGCGGCAGCCGCGCGCGCCGGCGGGCCTCGACCACGGTGCGTACACGCCCACACACCCCACGACCACGCCCACTTCCCACGCACACACGCATTCCCCACATACACTCATGCCCACACGCTCAAGCATTCCTATCTCAGCGTTTTTCCGGTGCTAACATGCTACTCGCACCCCCCCCCCCCACGCTCTCCCGACCTCATGCCATCTCGCCCCACACCCACAATCTTCGCTCACTCGGACTCGTTTCCCGTACGCACACATACACGCTCAAACACTCCTGTCCCTGCGCTCTCCACAATCCAAAGGCTCCACACTCTCCCAATCCCCTGCCATCTCGCCCCACACCCACAGCTTCCCTCACTCCGACTCACTTCCCGTACGCACACATACGCGCTCAAACTCTCCACACATCCAGAAGATCCGCACACGCCCCATGCTCCCAACCATCTGCCCTCACACTCCCACCTCACGCCCATACACTCCTCCACCTCCGTCAAGGTGGCACCCCCACTTTATGGAAATTCAAAAACAACTAGCCTATAATTTTGTACTAATTATGTACTAATTTTGTACCAAAATTAAAAATTTTGTACTAAACTATAAACCGCTAAAAAACGGCATTCAAAAGTGGGGGTGCTAGCTTGACGTCAAGCTGGCACCCCCACTTTTGAATCTGCAATGTACGCGCAAAGACGGTTTTTGAAACCGGTTTTTTAATTGTTTATAATCGAGTACAAAATTATTTATTGTAGTTCAGAATTAGTACATAATTAGTAAATCATTATGAGAGAGTTAATTTTGACTTAATGTCGTAGGGAAGTGTTCATTGAAGCTGCACGCAATATTTCCCGTTTTTTGTCTTCAATATCTCTGTTGAGGGACCAGATAAAAATTTGAAATTAGTACCCGAGAAAGATCACTGACGTACCAAACTACAGTATTAATTTCAACTTTGAGATCTAATTTGAAATGGGTTTTAAAAAAAAATCTGAAATGTACGCCCAGAGAAGGTTTTTGAAACCGGTTTTTTAATTGTTTATAATCGAGTAAAAAATTACTTATTGTGATAAAGAATTAATATATAATTAGTAGATAATTATGAGATATTTGATATTGAGTTTTTGATAAAGAAAAGTGTCATGGCGGACACTTTTCTTTTAAGCTGCACGCAATATTTCCGTTTTTTTGCCTTTAATATCTCTGTTGGGGGACCAGATAAAAGTTTGAAATTGTCACATGGGTAAGCTTACTGGAGTACCTAACTATAGTAGAACTTTCAACTTTGAGATCTGATTTGAAATGGGTTTTAAAAAAATCTAAAATGTACGCTATTAGAAGGTTTCTCAAACCGGTTTTTTAATTGTTTATAATCGAGTACAAAATTATTTATTGTGGTACAAAATTAGTACATAACTAGTAGATAATTATGGGCTAGTTGATTTTTCATTTGTGAAAAGTGGGGGTGCCAGCTTGACGTCAAGCTAGCACCCCCACTTTTGAATGCCGTTTTTAGCGGTTTATAGTTTAGTACAAAATTTTTAATTTTGGTACAAAATTAGTACATAATTAGTACAAAATTATAGGCTAGTTGTTTTTGAATTTCCATAAAGTGGGGGTGCCACCTTGACGGAGATCATTCCTCCCCAGTCACGGCTCGTGTTTTTCTAAATAGGGAAGGCTGCAAATGCACTGCATTATATTGTATTACATGCATTATACATAATCGCTTCCGATACAGGCATAAGGGAGTAGCGCAAAATGGGAAAACTAGTTGATGCTCAATGCTACTCGCTGAGTTGCATAGTAATGCAATCTGGTGAGCACGCCATTCTTCAGACCCTACGCCCCACCCTTGACCCGCCGGTAAGCCTGTGCAGTGAATGCATGACGTCATGCCTGCTCGTTTTGCACAGGCCTTATGGAGGAATGAAGTGGGAGCCTCACGCTTTTGTCTTCCCTGTCAACGGCTTCAAATATCTTACGGACGACCGTTATCGAACACACAAACAAAACGTTTGTTACGATTGTTGCATAAAGTAACTCAGAAAGCCCTTATTAATAAATAAATAAATATATTTATAAATATATTTTTAAATTTCTTTTGGGCGGCGATTTATATGGGAGAGGCTCCGCCTTACAAACTTTAATCACGAGCCGCGCCTGCTCCTTCCATATTTACATGCTTCTACGTCCACGCAGCTCCCGCCTCAACTCCTCCGCATTCTCAAGCTCCCCACAAGCCCCGCACTCTCGCCCCCCCACTCACGCTCTACATTGACCCCACGCCCTCAGCTCTGCTCATGCAACACCGCTCCCCGAAACTCACAAGCTCCTCGCACTTCACCCGCTCCCAGTCTTGTGACACTAAAGGCCGCTCCACAATAACCCGGGAACGGAAACGTGAACGCGAACAAGGACGTAAAGAAAGTTAAAAGATGAACATCTCAGGCAGGCGTTCACAACACGACGGGAACGCGAAGCTTGACGGGAACGGGAAGGATGGTCAACATTAATCTAGTCCGGGAAAGCGAAGCCTCTCGACCAATGAAAGTGCAGCAAATGGCGGCGACGCTTTCCAGCTGATCGAGCACGCGACAGGCGACACTGGTCTGAAGCGGAATTGAGAGTGTAGGGCGATATTGAGGTTAGAGCGTGGATTTGCGAGGTTCGGGCTAGAGGCGGGTTTTGTTAGTCATTGTTGAGTTTTTTTTAGTATTTATAGTACAGTTGTTTTTCTGTTCATATTAATACTTAGAATTAAAATTTCCCACAATTTTTTAAAAATGTTTCGTTAAAGTACATTGGAACTGTTTGTTTATTGGCCAAATTTTAGCTTCTCATAGTTGTATTTTTCGTAAGTTCGTAGTAGTTTTGGCATTCTTTGTACTTATATTTTTCTAATTAATATTCTTTGGTTAAAGTATTTTTTTATTTATAGCAGTTCACGCAAACACATCAGACAGATGGCAATACAAAGAGTAACACAGTAACATAGCTAGAAGGTGCTTTGGTTTCAGCAACTGTTTCTAGTAGTTCTCTTTTTTACCGCTAGATTCATAGCGCTGTTCCCTCTCCCCGTTGGCGTTTATTGTGAAGCGCACGTACCTCCCGTTCCCGTTCCCGTCCGCGCCTTCACATACCCGTTCCGGTTCGCGGGCTACTGTGAAAGCGGCCTTACGGCGTCACAACACCGCTCCCCAACCTTCTTTCACCCTTTCACGTTCCTCCACTCACGTTCCTGGCTCCACACTAACACGCTAGGGCATCAAACCGAAGCACGGGAAATCGTATAGACGACCGGTCGGAATGGCCGGGGTATTTATTGACAAAAGGTTTACGAGTAATGAGGCAACAAATCAAATGGAATGAACCTCTACGACGCAATAAAAACAAGGGCGGCTCTCAAAAATATTAAAGAGGATGTCCGTTTTATAAAAATGATGAAAACGTTATTTTAAACACTTGTCATGTGATTGTCAGTTTCTTTAAAGAATTAAATAAATGTAAAAATTGTCAAGTTCATAAATAAAAAAATCTTAAAACAATTAACGAACATCAACTATATTTGCATGTTACAAAATTTAAAACTTTCAGAAATTTTGTAACAATGTTACGAAATTTAAGTCCATAAGACATGAATATTGAAGAAATACTAGTTTCAATGAAATTCGGAATGTAATTCAATATAGAAAACATTACATTTTAACAATATTTAATGTTTTTATTCTAGTAATAAAATGAAGTGTCAAAATATTTATATTATGAGATTTTAAAATAATTTCAAAATAAAGTATGTTTTAAAAGATATTTTAAAATAAAATCATTTTAACTCAAAATATTTTAGAGGAGGAGGACCTGGCATATAATATTTAAGAAGTTCATTAAAAATAAAAACTGCGTATTCTGTACCAGCTTTTTTACCGGTGACCAAGTACGAGTACTAAGCAGAACGCCAATTATTCCAATTAAACATGCATAGAGACGAATCCAAAATGCAGAAATTATGAAAATTTGATATAGCTCCAAAATTAAGACATTGCACGTAAACAACATTACTTGAATTCATGGAATTATAAATAACAAACGTTGGTACAGAAAATTGCTCTTGCAATCAGGGCCAAATTAAGGTTCCCCTAGGTCCGTGTTACTAAAACGCGAGAGCTCTCTTTATTATTCGTATTTATCAAAATTGTCAGAACCGATTTGCATAAATTATCAGCTCACTTCAATTATATCTAAGGCTCATGAGAAAAACTTCATTAAAAACAGACTTCTTTTGTTGCAAATAAGGTGATTTCTTTCGCAATTTATACTAATGGCATTCTGAGTCGAATAATTCTATGAGCTATTTGATTTTTACTATTTCATCTGTTAAATAAAAAATTTTCCCTTCAACAAATTGTGAGTTTTGAAGAAAAAAAATTTCAACTTTCTTTAATAGATGTTCTTCACACTTGAATGAAACTTGTTCCATACTTTCCATCTTCTCAACTTCTGCACACTCGCCTCATTCCGATTAATTTCTCTCTTTTAAATATTTCTTTCTCATTAATCTCACTATTATATACTTACTTTAGACTCCTCGTTCCAAAACTAAAATATCCACATGCTTAAAGCATCCCATCCTTTTCCAGTCGACAACCGAGGTCACATGCATGATTTCACCTCAACAGCCCTAGTAAGAATATAGAACAAAGTTTTGAGTGAAATAGCCTTGAATTGTCATTTAAAACTCTTGCACCACATCAATTACTCAAAATTCATAAGTATCTATAATTTTAATGCAAGAAACATCTTTGTACCCCTTGAAAAAAAAAATTCTGAAACCCGATCCTGGGTTAATATTACATTACATTCGTGGAGTCTTATTTTTCTGTAAAGAAATTTATCACCTGAACGGATCATATTCTCGGCTTCTCAGATTAACAGAAAATGAGAATAATTAGTCTTTTTTAAAAAAAACACCTTTTATTAACAACTTCTTTATCTGCGAACTAAATGTTTCCATTTTCATCGAAGTTTCATTTTTAACTCTCAGTGATGCATTATCACAATTAATGGTTTTTAAAGGTATTGCTTTTATGATCTTCAAGTGATTAAACAAGGACAAAATATATCTTTACTGGCAAATTAATATTTAGAAAGAATATGAAAAAAAACTTTTAAATTTCAATCTAGTTCACATGACCGATTTTATAAATGATTTATTTATTTATTTATTTATTTATTTATTTATTTATTTATTTATTTATTTATTTATTTATTTGAATGTGAGATATTTTCTCGTAATATTTTGGTGACAACATGAAATGAAAATGGAAATACGATTACTTTCTCCTCTGATTTTTTTTACTGTGAATAGTGTTTTCACTTACACAAACAAATAATTGTCTACATTTCCTTGAATTCCAGTCATTTCAGTGGTAGAAATGTTGTCCTTGGGACATGGAAGATGGTCTCATTCAAATGCTACGAAACATTAAGAAGTTTCTAAGGAGTCACCCTGGGATAAAAAGTAATGTTTATTTATGTTGTATAGGGATAAAGACATCATAATCAATCTGTAATCGAAATTTAATACTTCTCAACGGCCATTTCCACGACCTCTTCCACGACCTCAAACTTGTGAAATACATAACACGTAAATTGTTCATTGTATAAATTCTTGGATTAAGAATCAGTGTGGTGTTTAGTGATTCTAAATCCGTAAAGAGCACTAAAAATACTTTCATTTTTATAATGTTTATTTGTTCTTTTATGTATTTGTGCTTTGATTAAAATATTTGTATCTATACCTAAACATGTTATTACAGGACATCTTAGCCACATTTGGCAAACTATAGTAATCGCGTGTGGTATATCCGCATTATTAAATTCTCATCAAGAATGATTGTATGTGAGAAATTATGGCAATGTATTTATTGGGGTGTTGATATTTTTGAGAAATGGTGTTTCTTCGGCAGTGATTCGCATTTAATAACCGTTTGTTGGAGAACATAAATTGCTTATCTTTGAAATTTGCTTAAAAAAATCGAAATCTAACTACAATTGTTGATTTTAATTCAAAAAGTACGGTACGTAATTTTGAAAAGTGAATATATATTTCTACAAACAGATTTTATATTCAGTTAATGATATAGCACATCACATGAAGATGATGATTGCTCAAATTACATTAATGGCTTATGCAATATCTATGTGAATGATTTAACGATTTTTGCGAACGACGATACAATAAAAGATCATCATTTTATAATTGCGTACGCCTGTCAACTTCTCGGCTATACTGTTTGCACAAGTACGCTTGACAGATATCTTCTCTTTGCGATGGGCAAACAGTTTGGAGTATCTACCAAAGTTCGCCGCCAATGACAATCAGTTTGAGTACCAGCGTCTCTTTGAAAGAATGGTCTTTGTTCATTCGGCACGTAAGAATTCTACACGTATTATATTTTTATATTACTTTACTACACACCATAGTATTATGTTCATGAAGATTATTCTCTTGTTCCATCTGTACCGTACCCTCGAGTACTTCTAAAACAACTACCCTGACAGTTTTCTCATACGTTGTACATTTTTTCTTTCAACTATTTTTGGTGTGTATCACAAACTTCATTCGAGGGATTTATGTAACCTTGGTAATTGCACTATGCATAAATTATAAAGAATCTAGGTGATTCAAAATTGTTAATAAACTATTCTTATTAGATTAAAACACACTAACTAAAAGCATTTTATTTGGTGAATTATACGCAGTGAGAATGAGAAGGTTGCAAGGGTATCCATTTTCGGTATATGTGATGGTAAAAGATTTTGAAAATTCTTTTGTCAATTACAGTTTTCTATTTTGCTTTTTGGTATATTTTATGCAAAAGATAAAATTTAAAATTATTTCGGAGTTAGTTGTGACGTTTACTAACAAAGCACGAACATGAATTAAAATTTTCGTCTTAATGATTTCCATTACTCAGCAATTAACTAAAATTAAAATTGCACGCCCAACGCGTATCGTATTATGCATGGCATAAATTGGTTCTCTGTGTATTGCAGAGTTATGCCCGCTGCTGAAGAAATGCCATCTCGCTTTTAATGTTTGTGCACTCACTTTCTCTGTGCGTAATACTTTGTATCTTTGTATGATGCATAATTGTGCTTCTTCGCGGACTCTGAATAATAAATTTATTTCATTCTATCTGTCTGCCTCTTAATTGTGAAATGAATGTTTCAGTAACACTTCTGTAGAAATGAATGTGCAAATAAAGAAAATAAATGCATTTTTATGTGTATTAGCAATAATTATTTTCTTCCTAGTTTGTGTTCTGTAATATCTTCGTTAATCCTCCTTAACATGTCCTGTTATCGCCACCAATGTGATTGTTCTTCAGAGCAATTATCGTGCAATAACCCTGAAGTTATTTTTCCAGTATCTCGAAGCAAGACTGCCTTAAGTGTAAATCGTCTTAAGTATAATATATCTCCATTGTGGTAATCGATGGTGCTTCGCTTTGGACTGAGCAACAAAACCCACTCACGTCCAGGCCTATTGAGATATTTTCTCAAAAGGCCAGTTATCAAGCTATTCTCAACCATAAGTTAAATATCTTTTTGTTGGCTTTTGTAACTTGAACCGTTGTTATGAGGTTCACGTGGTCGTGATGTGCTCTGATGTAGCAGAGAATTGTGCATAACTCTGCTGACGTGCTTTTCCATGATCGAAGTAAGATGTCATTGACACGTGAGAGGCTTTGTTATTTTTTTAATGTTCTGAATATTCTAGCACTTTTGATGGTTAAAGTGCATTTTAAAGAGTTGTAATGGAAGAAAGTAAGTGACCTTGTCCGAGAGAGAAAAAGTCCTCTTTTAATGTTCAGAACTGAAATAATTCATAATGGCATTTACTTAGTGGATCAAATGAATGAACAAAACACCCCATCGAAATAGAAATCATAGACCCAGAAGTTGATAACAGGGATATTATTCAATGTTTTATAGTTCTACTAGGAAAAAATTAGCAATGCATAAATGTTGTTAATAAATAAATGTATTTTCAGAAAAAGAAGATATGCAACAGCAGGTATAGTACATTGGCATTTGAAATTCCGAAATTTAATTTTTTCGTGGTCGATTGTAGTTCCTTCTTTAGTTTTATTAATTATTGTAGAAAAAATATTGTACATAACGCTTATTATTCTTTTAAATTTAGTTTAATGAGTGAATTACATTCTAGTACCTACAGGTAAATTCACATAAAGGGTCGAATCTTCAACATAAATTAATTCTTATTGTAAACATAATGATGAGTTCTTGACTTGACATGTATTTTTATCATACAATTTTGCCAATAGAAAATCTAACACTCCACATTGGGAGGAAAAAACCAACAATTGCACTATTCAGAGGAAAAATTTAAAAACACTCATTCTGGCTTGAAAATTATATTTTCAAACTATTTAAGTAATTGGAAGAGTCCATTCTAGGTGAATAGCAAAAAGGGACAATAAGAGTGTTCTTCTTGGTTGGTTTGGTCCCCAATTTAAATATGCCCAGGGAAAGGTCGGTCCCCAATTTACATGTAGAATTCGAAAGTAAGTTTCATGAGATAAGCTGAAGGGATTATTTGGTCCCCAATTTATGTACTGTCATTTACATGACACTCTTGTATTAATTCTCATAATTACATCATGGTTTCATAACATTACAATACTTCTTACTCACATTATGGCACATCTTATATTACACACATTATTACATACTACAAAAAATGAACGTATGAAAAGGCAGCATACTATTTAAAAATTTGATGTGCTCCAGGATAGTAGTCTTCCGTAGCGTCTTCTGCGCGGGCACTGGCACAATTCCAGAGCTGAGGTATGTCTTGGGGAAGACAGTTGCAGTGAGATATTTGCCACGTCACCTACCTTTCGCACTGCGATTTAACAACGATCGGCCTCAGAGGCTGTCGTAGCTCCCTAGGTAAATAAACAGTTGCGCATGATTGACGAGGTATTTTCCTTGCCGTTTATACATTTGACGTCCCAGAGTGTGTATTTGACCTTCATTTCTTTTCTTTAAAGTGCCCTTCAAGTATTCCTTCTTGCAAAAGTTTTATGAGAGAGGAAGTTAAGAGAGAATGAAATGAATCTCGTAGACTTTTTCAGTTTAGGTCTTACCTCAAGATTAAAAATAATTTCTAATGAATTAATGGAACGAATGTTTCGCAAAAATAAAAGAATTCAAATGTAAAATATGTACGCTTGAAAAGCAGAAATATAAGTGTAGATATTAAAAAAGTGCTGTAAGTGGTATTCTTTATTTTTCTAGTATTCATGGAAAACAATAAAATTTGGAGTTGCATATTGCATTTATGATCTCAGGCTCAAAAGACTTAGTTCTTGAACGCTCTTCCACATCATGAGTTGAAGTCCAATTTGCTGACATGTATTTCTTCTTTTATTTGAAGTATACGAAAAATAAAACAACATATTCATTCAGTACATTAATATTTACTATTAGAAGTCAATGTGAATTAACGAGAGAAACACTAATAAATTTGACTTAATAAAATTCAATTTGTTTATTGTCCAAAACATTGTCATATACATATGTGAGATGAAAACTGTATATGAAGAAGCTGAAAACATTCAAAACTGCATATGAGATGGAGGGGAAAGAATATAATCTACGCATGTTTTCTTAAGCTCGAGAATTCCTACCCATATCTTAAATTACGTACATGGTTGGCAATATTTGAAAACTAATAATTTTCACTTTCAAGTAATTCAAAAATAATTTGCATCGACATGCAAATTACAGAACTTATTTTATACTATTACTAACAAAATTGCTCCCACCCCGACCATTCTCTACTCCAACTAGTAACTAGTGGTGCTACAACAGTACACGCTTTCACGCATTATTTCTAAATATACCATTTTCGAAAAGTCAGAGTGTTCAATAAAAATGAGACCTGCATCATTCTTTTAAACGTTCCTTGTTCAATCCGTGAAAAAAAATTGAAGAAACAATTGTTCTCAACAAAACGTACCCACACTAAGCACATTTTTTCTATAATCTTGAAGTATTTCCTCAGATTATAATTCCATATCTCAGACGGGAATATACATTCGCAAAATACATGTAATGAGCCGTATGAAGGCTGACTGAATTTGAAAGAATTCCGAATGCATAACATAATGATTTTTTTAGTGTTCTACATGTTTTGATCATCATTCCATTTGAGGTTTCAGTGAACTGAGAGACATGAAAATTTTGTTACCTACTTCAGCCAAATGTAGATTGTTCACTTTAAAAAGCTCTTGCAGTTACCGTTCGAATTGCAAAATTGCAATTAACCATTTTTTCCTTTACTATTAATTCGTTTCAACGAAACTATTTTGACACATTAGATATCATTCTGTATAATGTTTATTTTTTGCCGAGAACAGTGTTATTATCGGCAAAGCGAAATGTTCTTCCGTTTCTGATGGAGGTCGGTATACAGTTTACTTCTAAAAGAAAGAGGTCAAAACCTAAGATTCACTCCTGCGGAACTCCATGCTCAATTAGAAATGCAGTGGAATGACAAGTAAATAATTTTGTTTCATGCCATACGGTATATCTAACCTTTGCGATCGATGTTTAAGGAACGAGTATATACAATGTAGAGCAACTCCACGAATTTAGGTAGATTTGAAAACAAAATGTTATGGTCAATGACTCCAATAGATGCTTCTTTTTTATCTATGAATTAACATCTTTCAGAAAAGAAAACATGGCTTTTCTGTAAGTTTTGATGTCCCAAATTTCATCTTGACAACATGAAAACGCTTTGTTTTCCTGTAAAAGGTTTCCATTCGTTTATAGAAAATCCTCTCCAATATTTTTTGAAAAATAAAATCATCCTTCAATTTAATTTTTGTTGTTTTTTAAAATAAATGGTTAAATATTTCCTCTTTTAAAAATATCTGAGACACGAAATCTAGACTTGTGCACGAAATGCAGTATCTGGAAATATCCTGGAAGACTTGAAATGGTAGGCACAGGAAATTTATCTAAAAACAGCCGAATATGTATTTTTTAGGTTACCGAACATTCTGAGGATTTCATTGGAAGAAGTTTCGGAATGAAACATTCCATCCACATTTTTTAAGAAAAATGTTGAGGATGATGAATTTAATAGTTTTTTACCCTTTGTAAATTATACGTAAAAATTGCACTTTTGCTATTTTTGAAAAAATTGGGATTTTAACGACAATGAGACCTGCACCATTCTCTTCAGCGTCCTTTACGCTATCCGAGGAGAAAGTTTAATTTAAAAATTTGTGCAATTTTTGAAAAAAATTTTGAAAGTTATTTTGAGGATTCTCGAAAGTTCCCTCGTATTTGATCTTCCCATCTAGCTGGCGGCCTCAGGCACTGACCTACACGTCAAATAGCGGGATTTTCCCAACCAGGTATCTCCACCAAAGGTACGGACCCAGGTGGAAGAAAACCCTAAGCTCCCGATTAATCTCCTGTCATGCGTGGTAATGTAAGAAGAGTAAGTAACGGGTGAAAATAGGACAAGAAGGAGGAAGGAAAGATCGCGCACTGTCCGTGGCCCGTGTGTTAGGGTACTACTCCGGTATTCGCATGGTGTTGATCGGAGACACCACGGAAAACTATCGATTAGAGCAGCCAGCCGCTAGAATTTTCTTCCAGACAGAAGCTAAACTCCACCTAGCTATGGAGCTAGTGTCGAAAATACTGCCACTGCCGGAATTCAGATCTTAGAACCTCGCAGTCAGAGGCACTACAGTGACATCAATTGATGACCTGAGTCTCCTATTATTTCACTGATCTCTTAATTTATTTACCTTCATTTGTTTCCATATTGAATTGAAGGATAACAACAAAATTCTTTATTAATAACACTGCTAGCGAGGGAATAAAACTTATAACACTATTCCACAATGGATTGCTTGTTCTCTTTTATCTATTAATATAATCAGAAAGGGTCCTCTCTTTCATAAGCTGGTAATGTTCAAAAATATATACGCTTTCATTAGAATATCAGAGTTAGGTCAATGTCCCCAAAAATACAATGTTATAAAGAAGAAAATTAAATTGTATTTGCCCCATCACCTTCAAAAACTTGGCGCAAACCGCATGCCAATGCCTTACGCTGTTTCGAAGATATTTGCCGTGTTTAGTTGTACTTGTCAGCCGTGTTTGGAACTATATGAAATTTTAAGAGTAAAAATATACTTTTCCAAACATAAGTCTTCATTTACCTCAGTAACGTCGAATTTTGAGATGTCTCACACATACGATACATCGTTTCGAGAACCATGCGGTCGCCCAGAAGACGTAGTTTACGACGCATCTTTCAGGAAGTAGCCAGTTGATACGGAACGAGAGGGAAGTTTGGAAATCCAACTTCCTGTTGAAACATATAATGTGCTAAATATATACGCATGCGAGGCGCCTCTTGAAACGTTTACTGCTTTGTAGAAGACAATTTTCTCTTCGTTCGGTTCGTGAAAGAGCTAGTGTGTGACTGTTATAGTTGATTTAGATAATTCTACACCGTCACAATCTCTTTCAGAAAAACTGTGTACTTATTTTTTATCTCACAGTCACGTTGTATAGCAGTATAAAATGATTCAAAGAAATTAAATAATATAAACTAAATGATGTCATAACAGAAAATTAGTAGACAGGAGTAGCGGGTGGCGTCGGATGGGGACGAGAGAGGGGAGAGGGAGGGTAAAACAGAGAGTGGGAAAAAGAGAGAGGAGGAAAAGAGAGGAGAAAGGAGAGGGAACAAGAATGAGAGAAGGAACAAGAGAGAGAGGAAGAAAAGAATGGGAACGAGAAAGATGGGCGAAAGAGAGAGGGAGGAAAAGTGAGAGGGGAAAAGAGAGTGGGAACAATAGAGAGATGAGACAAGAGAGAGCGGACAAGAAAGGGGAAACAAGAGGGAACAAGAGAGAGAGAGAGAGAACAAAAGCGGGAACAAGAGGGAGGGAGCAAGAGGGAGGGAGCAAGAGGGAGGGAACAAGAGAGAGAGGGAACAAAAGAGCACAAGAGAGGGAACGAAATAAGAGAAGAAAAATATAGAGGGGAAAGGGAGGGAGAGTGAAAGAGAGGGAGAGGGGTAGAGAGGAAAAAGAGAGAGTGAATGAAAGAGAGAGAGGGAAAAGAGAGTGAGAGAAAAGGAGAGAAAGAACAAGAGAGAGGGAAAGAGGAGAGAGAGAAAGAGAGAGAGAAAGAGAGAGAGAGAGAGAGAGCACGACAACGTCTGACGGATTTTCCTAGTACTTTTAAACAGTGCTTGTTTGTTTTAACAAAAGAATGCAATGTAAACGATCACAGAGTAAATATATTTGATTAATAAAAGAAACAGGTGCTCGTAGCGAAAATTTCACTAACAATAAAATTTAATAATTTGTTGCTTATATTTCATGACTTATTTTTTTAACCTGGCCTCTCAGCAGATGAGAAAAGTAGTATGAAATATCATCGGGAGTCAGATTTTGCTTTTCGGTTGGTATAGAATGGAAGTCAGTTCACTGACCTGTGGTTTTACAAGCGTCTCTCCTTTATAATGGAAGTGTCTCTCAAGTATTTAGAACTTTCGTAAATACATTTAATCGCCTGAAAACATAGTGTAAAATATCCAATCCAAGAAAATTCTGAGTCTGGAAGCTCGGACATATTTTGGAACTGTGTACATTCTTTTAAAATAAAATATGCAATGAGAAAAGAGAATGGATTAATGATACTAAGATACCCTTGTTAAAACAGGAACCGCTTGGGAAATAACGTAGAAAAACATAATATTTTTCACGTGGAACACGAGTAAACTCGTATCTCTGGTGGCGTATTGTAATTCAGAATCTTAGCATTTGAGATTTCCCCAAGTATGTTTAAGTTGCCCAGGTCTCTAGACTGTCTCGGAATTTCCTTAAAGCAAGTTATATCGTCTGACGAAATCTGAGATTAGGAGTTCTAGTGCAATTTCTCATGGCCTTCTGCTCATTGATGAAATCAGTGAATGTACTTCAATGATGTCTTCACGAAGTGCATACATCGTTGATATACTCCTGCAATAATAGCTACTACGTTACCTATTAAAGTGTTTTGTTGTGAAGGAGCGATCCAGATACTTATAGTCAGATAAAATGAACTGACTACCCCTCGTTTGTTTTAAAGCAATGTGAATCGATCCAAACCAATATCCATTGATATTTAGTAATTGTGCGAATAAAATTAGATTTAGCTCAGATATTGAGTAAGCTAGCAGAAGCAGAAGGAACTAAAGAACAACTTATTTTTTGTTCAAGCAACTCATGAATTTGACTGGCTCCTAATATTGAGTTTAATAATGGATTTACATTTGATTGAATTTGAACTTCCGTAAACATTATACATCTTATCAGTACCCAAATATAATATTCATATTTAAGGTATTACCAATGAATCACGGCATTTTATTCAAATTTTGAGCAAACTATACACCAAAGATTAATATTATACAAGGTGTTTTCTACCTTCACACGAAATGCACAAACTACAGACGTCGACGAAACCAATTTATTAGCGGTGACAGCTTTACAACAACTATAAAAATACGCCCATTGCAGGGTTGTGGAATCGTTACATCAGCCTGTATCGAGGCAGGACTGGCGGCGTGTCAACTACAGGGCGTCAACTCACGTCACTACCGTGCCTCTGACCAGGAGGTCATATGTTCGAGTCCCGACATTGGGAGGATTTTCGGTTCTAGCTTGTCAGCTTGGTCGAATTCAGTAGCTGTCTGGAGGAGAATTCTAACGTCCTGCTACTCTGATTGGCACTTTTCCGTTGTTTCTCCGATCAACACCAGGCGAATACCGGAGCAGTACCCTAACAAATGGGCCACGGACCGCGCGCGATCTTTCCTTCCACTTCCTTGCCCTAACCTCTTTCCTTACTCAAATACTCTTACACTAACACGCACTACACTGCCAGGAGACCGACTGGGAGTTTTCAGCTTGTCCCAGTTGGGGTGGTGCCCCGCTGGTGGGAGATGCCTGGTTGAGGAAAACCCCGCTAGCTATGGTAGGTCGGCGCCTAATCTCACCATCTAGCAGAGGAAGATCACCACCACCTCCCGAGGAGAAAACATGCACTTACACTGACGGGTTTATCCGCCAGTGGTCGCACAACGAACAATTGCCCATTTGAGTTACTCTAAAATCAGCGTATCGCGACGCTTAAGTAAAAAGGTTCTATCTGCACCTCAGTAAATTTTACAGGAAAGCGTTCCAAAGCTTTGGCCCTCTCTAAAACAAAATCTATTTTATTAAATATATTCAAACTTTGTCAATTATTCTAAAAACATTATAATTTTGGTAGAAATCAAGACCCTATTTTTACAGATAGAACCTTTTTACTTTCAATATTTATTTTCAAGTTCGAGCAGAAAGGTTCTGTCTTTCATGGTAGGAAAATTTGACAAGTAATTACTTAAATAATTGCAATTATCAATGTAACTATAAGATTTATTAAATTTTAATGAATTGAAAGTAATCTGCTTACATTTCTTATAGTACAAATCTTTATAGTTCTCAATAATATTGACATTTTCATTTAATGTCATTACTTGTAATTAGCCAACTAGAAGTGGAAAAAGTATTTTATTGTAAATTACTGAATTGCACTTAAATTTGCAATGATATTTTACATAGATATTATAGTAAAATATCGCGTAGGTATAATTATTATTTTTGCTTTTTTAGCAATTCTTTCAAATGGATTTGATTCAGAGTTGGCACCCATTTCAACATGTAAGCTAAATCGGTTACATTTTCCTTATGCAATTTTATCTTTGGCCACAGACGTCTGCACAGGCGGATAGATGGGAGAACTTTTCGCCATCCACTTTCTAGAAATGTGTGATCGCGCATTTACGGTGGAAAATTGTAAATCAGAATGTTTAATTGTATATTCTACTTCAGCTTATCTGAGAGTGAATTTTCGTTGCGAAACTTGGGAGCACGGTATTTTATTAAAATGCAGATCTTCGCTGCTTTTATGGAAGTCCTTGATGCATTGTTAGCAACTGAAGAATATTAAATGGCTTTCTTTCTATTTACTGCCAAAAGAATCCGCGTGAAAGAAATCGGTGATCAGAAATTACTGGCTTTCATAGCTTTCTCTGTCTGGGAATGAACATTGTCTACTTCCTAAATACACGAGTGACCACAGTAGAGTATTTCATAACTATGTCATCGATTTGTGGATGTCGTCTGAGCAAATCCTTCTTAGCCAGAGACATCATATGATTTTTGTTTTGGGGTACGCAGCTCTCGCTCCACATTTTATGTCTTAACATAGGAGAGTTTGAATTATTTTTTTCCAAAATTTAGGAAACGGCATTTGCAATGTCATTTCCAGAACGGCCTGTGTAGATTTCTGTTCAACGTTCTGCGTTCTGAGAAAACGTACACTCACAATTCAGCGTGATATTGAGTTCTTAAAACGGATTGGGTCTACTAGATCGTTGCGCGCCTAACGGAGGGTTAACAACCCATTTATTAACCGAATAGGAGTAAAATTGTAATAATCCGGATTGTGAGTAGGAATTAGACGCAACTAATTTTATAACATTATATCAACATACGAAGCGGAGTGCAAGTAGTTGATGTCGCATAATCTAAAATATAAATTCGTAGTTAGCAAGACGTTCATTCCCGCATCGTAAGAAATTCCCACATGCCCAATTTTGGCGAACTATTATTAATTCTGGTTGGTTGCTTATTAGATCTAATAAAGAATAAATAGTTCGATATTTATAAAAATATGTTTACCGTCTTACAGCATTATGTTTTGCTTTAACACGGCACCCTGGTATCTCGTCTCTTTCAGTACTGCTTGCCACACTAGGATCGTATTCAGATCTAGAATGCTCAAATACAGCATCTTCAATTTCAGTTTCACTCAACATTGAAATTAAATATTCTTCTCAAAAGATCTTATAATGCCTGGACACTTTGTACAGGAATTGTGGAAGCAGAGAAGCCAACGAGATAGTGTCCACACACATGTAAACAGATTGGTTTGCGCGGTGAAGTAGATAGGACCTTTTTTCACGAACATACGTTTTGCAGATAGTACCTTTTTACCTTTCCTTTCTGTATCTCAGAAACTAAGCTTCTAATATCGATGTAACTTAGAGGTGATGTAAATCTCATCGATAGGTGATTTCATATTTTGTTTGCACCAACGTTTAAACTTTAAAACTTTTAAGTGCTTTTCAACGTTGGTAGTACTCTAAGAGGACATGCAAATATTTCTTGAAAACGTTCAAAAGTAAATAAATTATAATCAATCAATGTGACTCTAAGCAGACCACGGAAAACCTAAAAATCAATCCTCATACCAAGGAGGGAACACAACGGGATGAAGTGGGGCTATGCCTCTATGAAGAGGTTGGTAAACGTCTTAGAAAAAGTAAACCGCGGGATTCGGTTAATGAACGCCCCGGATGAACGAGACAAGTAGATTCTTCTTATCGCGCCTGGTTTTGTTTCCCGCACTGCTTCGATTGGGCGTCGGGAAGTCATGTGGTCAGAATCACGCTCGGATATGAAAATTCTTTCTCAGGATGAAACCTATATTGTAAATGACGGTGTAAATATATTTACAAACGTGCACATTATTCATGCAAGGTTTTTTTATTGCATAATGCACATTTTTATTGCATAATTTCACTTTCAGGATGAAACCTTTTTATATGCATGTCATTAACTTTCTTTCGGTGTGCTCATTTCTTCGCAAGCAAAAAATTCATACTCAAATATGAATCTGTGTTCTCATTAGCATACTTCCACTCCATTGTTACTTATCTTAACCCGTAACCACAGACGGGAGTCAAACTGACTCCACTGTCTTCTATAGTTTTATTTTGTTATTTCGACGTTTATACTATTTCCACCGGGACTTCAGTACTTTCAATCTAACTCTTCATTGTGGCGTATGTGGATTGTCGATTTCATTCATCTTGATTTATCGGATTTATTTCCTGTAAAAAGTAGCTTTGTACGTCACGGAGTCAGTCACGGAGTCAGATTGACTCCACGTCTGTGAACACGTGACAAGAAAAATATTACTTGTTGCCAAAACGGGAGGCAGGAAGGTATGTAATGTTTTTTATGTCATGAGTTATATTTATTGTATATATATTTTTTTTATTTTTCGAACTTTATACTTGATATTATTTTGACATTTTTCTCGTTTATCACTAATGGCATCAGTAACAAGGCTGGATTTTATAAAAAGTCTAGTTAAGGAACTACATAGTTATCAAGGAATTAGAAAGATTTCCATCACACGCCTTCGACAAGTCATCAGAATTTTAATTAAGAAAATACTAGGTAGAGAAGAGAATGAAATAGCGAAAGAGGATGGAAAACTATTAACAAGAAAATACTACTCTTTTGTCTGAAAGAAACTGAAGATGAAAACAAATTATATTTGTTGCTCTTGTAAAGAAGTATTGACAATGTGTCGACAATGTTCGTGAACAATATGTACTACCAATCGTAAAATCAATAAAACGCAAAAAGTATTTATAAAAATTCTTAAATATGTTTAATCGTTATATTGGCATGAAATATTTAATCTACTTGATTACAGAGATGCAAGTAAAACAAATAATTATTAATTATCATTATCTCAAAATTTTTAAAACAATTTTTATTATTATAAAAGTAATTTCACAATGTACACAAAAAATAATTTGAAAAAGTACATGAGTAAGACATAAACACGCGGTGTCAGTTTGACTCAACGTCTGTAGTTGCGTAACATAAATTCACGTCTGTGGTTACAGGTTAATTCAGAAACACTGTGAAATATACACTGACAACTACTGATCGATTCCTAAAACGTACTACATAGTTTTTATTCACCTTGGTGGATGATCAAAGAATTCTTTTCTAAAATCTTTAACGATTATTGCCAAATTGAAACAATTGTAGTGTATTCCAGGCGATTTCTGTTCTGACATGTGCTGAGTGGATGTCTCAAACAGAACCATGATCTGCAGGAGCTTTCTTTGCCCCGGTGATCCACTCACGTCACACCCACCATCCACTCACACAAAATGCTTCTCATCACACTTCACTAATGGCAGATGCATTGGAGCGGCAAAAAAAGTGGAAGAAATCGATCTCTTCACTTGCGATCGGGGATGTTTTAACGTAGTTGTTTTGACAGTATTGCTTTGGAAGTTCCAGGCGCTTTACCTCTGCTTTATGCTCAGTAAACACAATCCATTTAATTAAGCGCTCTTTTGCACAAATAAAACCAAATAGGTTGATCCATAAATTGATTTCCAAGTACTATAATTTTTTTGCCTGTATTTTTAGTGTATCTTTTTATCAAAAACTTTCAAAATAATATTCAAGAAAATAACACTTTGTTTTAAATTTTATAAATATATATAACTTCACATTCAGAGCGTGCTTATGATTAGAGTCCGGATATTGTCCTAAATGCCTATATTATTTCTTTAAATCTAACTTGAACCACCTTTTACCATTATCCATTTTTATACATGAGATTGCTTCTGCGTGGGTTTTTGAAGGTATTTAGAGCCTATTTAAGGGCGTATTTAAGGGATAATTGCCCATTTTGGCTTTCACAGCCTATCGGTACTTACTACGAACATTTTTTAAAAAGAAATTTTGTTCAGTCAATTTTGGCCTTGATAACTTTCCTAAAATCATTGTTCGTTTGTGTGCCCTTGCGCGTGACCCAGTGGAGGGGTCCTCGCGTCAGAATAGATGCGAATGTGACACCGCGCCGTAAACTCTTTTGTTTCGCCGAATTTCGCTAGGGTGATCGGGTAAATGGATTACTTTCATCAATCGTGAGATATCTTATCTGTTCCTTAACAAGAATACAGCATTAGAAGATGCTAACCATTCTACAATTGCTCAAGTAGTAAGAGATGCTATACGTATCCTTTCCTGACGAAAATAATGCAGATGAAATATTTTTGATTTTTCTGACTGATGCAGCAGATTATCTGCTCAAATCTACCCAAGTTTAAAAGTTTTTTATCCGAATATGATACACACAACTTGCGCAGCTCATGCCCTTCATCGTTTGGCAGAAGAAGTTCGTCGGCATTTCAACGATGTAAACCATTTAATTTCGTCTGGGAAAAAGTATTTCTGAAAGCTCCGAGCAGAGTGGCAGCGTTTAAAACAGCTTTTCCCATCACACCATTACCACCGCAACGCGTGTTGACAAGAGGGGGGTTCCTGGCTTGAAGCCGCCATGTACTACGCGGATAACTTCAAAGAAATCACAAATTGTAGGAGTTATAAACGACGACCAGCAGTTGTCATTAAGGAAGCCAAGGAAGTGTCGTCGTCCCCAAATATCAAGAACCACCTTGCCTACATAAAAGCAAATTTTGGACATCTACCCAAAGCCATCACAAAACTAGAGACGAGAGGTCTTCTGCTGACAGACGCTATTGGCATCGTTAGCAACTTACAGAGGATTCTGTGGGAAGTGATTAGAGAAGTAGGTAAAGCGGTTAAGGTTAGGTAAAGTTAAAATTTACCTGTGAGTTTAATCGCAATCCAGACTGGAAAATAATGCCTAAAATAGCCTCTTTCGGGAAAATCTGAAGAAATCTGTCTATAACCAGAATATACAGCATCAATGAAATACTCCCTTGTAGCTTCATGTGAGGTGGAGAGAATATTCTCTCGTTAGAAAGTAATTTCGAAAGAAAGGACTTCGTTCACTACTGAAAACTTCAAAAAATGTTTAATTGTGCACTGTCACTCTGAATTATGAATAAAATTAATTTTAAAATCATTTTAATAAGAGAATGTGATGTATTTAGTTAAATTCTAATATTAAATCTTTTAGTGTGTTTATTAACTTTTTTTTCATTTTCAACAAAAATGCATATTTCTCTGCTTATTTCTAAGTTCCTATTTCTGTGCCTATTTTTAAGGTTTTCAGTGCCTATTTGCCTGCCTATTTTAAACTTTTTTGATGCCTAAATGTCCGGGCTATACTTATGATACGCCTAATTGACTCGATATTACATATACATTTCGGTATTAAAGGAAGTAAACAGTGTGTAATATCTAATCATTGGCAAACACTACTCTTTTCATTTCTGCAGCTTCTGTAGGTTTTAGGCGTATGAGAATGCCACTCTCGATGTGAGATAAAGATTTATTTTCAAAAAAGTTTTGGAATCTTGTTATTTGAACTTTTGGTGATAATTTTTATGCCTGTCAAATATGAGGCGATACAGACACTACTGTAAAATTACTTTCCAGCTCTTCTCTGATATTTTTACTATTGCCAAATCCGGATGCTATCTCAACAGACATCTAATACTGTGAAGGGAATTACTTCCTCTGCTATTGTTAATATTGTTATTTCTACCGTTGTCCTGCTTTGCTCACCAGTTCTCTCAATGTTAACACTAATTTATTAAATTTACTTCAAATTTAATCATGGGTTCGACATGCAACAGGTATGGAGTAATATGGTGTATGTACACATGTAATTCTGTATAGAATCACGATTCCTTGAAATTCTATTGATTGAAACCAATTATTAGATTGATGGTAACTAATATAAATTATCTGTCGTTTGCAACAATACAAATTTAACATTTATTCTTACCTGTTACAAATTCTTCTGATCTCATGAGAATTATTTCCAATGTGGACCATTAAAACACCGTACGGACTTGAATATAAGCTTACCATAAGATCTTGACAGATGACTTCACGGATGACTAGCAGAATGTTGTCTATGGAATCCTTGCTATACCAATTCTCACGTCCTTGCCTTAACTAACAATGTTTCAGAATGTCCTCAACGACTTGCTATTACTAGGACTTAATATTTCCCACAAAATGAATACGCGGTCGCGACTTCCCTATCTGTGTTTCGTATAAAACACCTACTCGCGACTGACTATATTCAGCTACTTATTGAAAAATCCTTCCATCTACGGAGCTACCCTAATACGCATCCCCTCGAAACAAGGAGTCTATTTTTTCGAAATTCCAACTATTACATTAATACAATTTTATTACATTTAATAATTTTCCAATTACAATTTAGTACTGCAATTCACACGATACCAAGATCTCAAACGTCAATCTAATCATAAATTCCCGCCTCACTATCATTTACGTAATACCCAGTCTATGCTGAAAATCCGTTCGCACCTCACCAACCGCTTCCGCGTGTTCACTTCAATATTTTTCTAGATATTGAATTCCTGCGTCCTTCTAAAAGATCACGGCTATCAATGCCCTCTCCAAACCTTCTTCACGAAATGTGTTTGGGGCCGTGTCTATCAGAACAGCGTTATGAC
Organism: Teleogryllus occipitalis; assembly: GCA_011170035.1. Taxonomy (NCBI): domain Eukaryota; kingdom Metazoa; phylum Arthropoda; class Insecta; order Orthoptera; family Gryllidae; genus Teleogryllus; species Teleogryllus occipitalis. Next base: position 45,911 of record BLKR01001710.1, on the reverse strand, counting down.
ACCAAGCATGGAATATTACATATTGTTGATCGGTTGTCCCCAAAACGCGTATTCTTTAACTTTCGAGTATGAAAACAATGCTATTATTCCTGACGCTGGATGCCGATTTTATCATTTAAACTAAGCCCAGGGTTCTTGGCTTATCACGCTACCAGTTTTAAAAAACTAGAAGTTACACAAAATAAATTTCTCTGATGGACATTAAAAGATCCTTGATTCATTCGTAATGATCAGGTTCATCAAGAACTTTCTGTTGTCTCAGTAAAAACTTGGATAACTAAAGTATCATAAATTTCTACACCAATTACCTTCAAGTTCTTCTCACAAGACATTTTCACTTGGACAAATAGTTTGCCCACATTAAAGAATTAAAACCCGTTAAGCTAAAGATATATTACATCCTCCATGAATTGCAGTTATTTTTTCCAAACTGTACAAAAAATATTCAAATTGTAAAATATAGGTTAATTCAAATAGTAAATGGAACTGAAAATTGTAAGAAGATAAAAAAAAGTTGATGTTCCAAAACGCACAACGCAAAAAAAATTTCTTTATTGGCGGACGGCTTTATTCTTCGAACCTTTCTGACGCTCGACTGGTGTACCGTAAGCACTCTGAGGCGCATCAAGTGTGAAAACGAACGGTTCGCGTATTATGAGAATAAGCGGAATAATACAATAAAATATTCGCATTTTCCAGTCACAATTGAAATTGGTCCATTGCTATTGCGTTTTTTGAGTTTTTCTATCGAAAACCTCTGTTTTCGGTAGATATTTCGGAACTCAAGAAAAGCATTAGAAATACCTCTCACGTGGTCAGGGGCTGCATAGTCTGGTTTCAGTTTCTGCGTGCATTGGAAATTAATTACATAGAATTAAAGAATGGTTTCACTATTCTGTACATCACTATCATTGTATATCACTAAGGTACCTCACTATTCTGCACATCCTCATCAGCGCAACAATCATATTACCGTCTTGGCTGCGCAGGAGTCCCTTCCCAAGCATAACTGTCAACCAACATGTACAATCCCTAAAACTTATAGGACCAGGGAATTATTTTGGAGTTCACTGTACTAAGGAGGTACAGGGGGGCCCGGGAGGTCCTCTCCCCATTGGTTTTCCTTCCTTTAGTCAACAGCTTACACCAGTTGGGGCAACTACTTTTACCAGGACACCATCTATGATAGGGAATCCCTAGGGATCGAGTCCCGATATCTGACACTGGCTAGATAGCTCTATTGAATTCAGCCGTTATCTAGTGGAGAATTCTGGCGTGTAGCTGTTCTGATCGGTAGTTTTTCGTGTTGATTGTGTCGTTTTCCGATCATTATCACGAGAAGGCAAAGTCATAGAGCAAAATCTTAAAAAATGGGCCATGAACCGCGCATGATATTTTCTTCATCCTGTCCCCTCGTCTCCTTTTTCACAAACACACTTCCATTTACACAACAATACGTAATACTTCCATTGTACAAGGAGGAAAAAGCTCCGCAGACCGACTTTTAGGTCGGTGCTGGATGTCACATTGTATTGGAAGAGACTACCTCCACCCATTTCTGGTATGTTTCCTACAATTACACGACTGACGCCCATAGAAGTTGACACGCCCAGCAACACAAAATAATCAATCAATCAATTCAAGACTCCCTTTTATTTCTCCTTTGTTCTTCTCTCATTGGCTGCTATCCGATCTCACACAGCAAGGATCAGCAGTGGCCGCCATGAGGAGGAGAGAGAAGAACTGACCGTCTAGAGCGTGTATTCCGATTAAAGATAATGATAGTGGCGATTATTCTCATGTCAGAATGTGAGTTTCACACTTCTGGACATTCGTATTATTTATTCCATTCAGCTCAGATATGACTAATTATAGTGTTCTCAATCCCAGTGTCTTCCAAATCCATGTTCAATGTGTTTTATTGTGCACAAATGCTCACATTGGGCTACCTTACATAAATGATGGTTGATAATGGCTACCTTAAATGAAGACCATCATTTGGGGGATTGAGAGGCAGGAGAAACCAGAAACCGATCGAGCAAACAGGACGGGAATCCGCTTTGTTCGCCACAGATTCCTTGTAGACGGAGCAGGAAATTGAACCCCGGTTCCAGCGGACAACGACGTGCGGTCTGACGAGTACACCACAGAGCGGCCTTTCACTTCCCTTCATAAACGAAGACATTCGAAATTTGTGTTCATTATTAACGCTCGGGGCGGCTCGTGGGGGTAATGAGAAACCGCTCATCTTCCACCTCTAGGATCTGGGGTTCACATCCCGGTCGATCCATGTGGAATTTGGGGTGAACAAATGGGACTTGGGGTCTTCCTTAGCACTTTTCCATCATCTTTCAATTCATACGATCATCAACCATCACAACACTGTCGAACCACTTATCTCACGTGTGACCGCATAAGCTTGACTAAGGACCAAGTTAATGACTCAATTTTACACTTGTCCTTTCCCGCCAGCTGCTGTTGTCGATACTTTTCTGTAGTTTCTCCTTTCAATACCAGACGAAAGACGGGACAGTACCTTAACAAAGGGGCCACGGATCGCTCGCAATATTTCCTTCCTCCTCTCTCCTTAGACACATACTTACACTTACAGTGGCTACACATGATGCGAGACCAAACGGGAGTTTTAGTTTGTCCCATCTGGAGCGGTGCCTCGCTGGCGGCGTGGATATATCTGGAGGGGAAACCCCTGCATGTCTGTGCCATAGGCTCCGGATCTTACGCTCCAGTGGAAGGAGGAACACCGGCTCGTCTATAAATATCACATGCACTACACTTACGGAACTACGACCATTGCAATCAGCGCTCGGAATCCAAGGAAAAGTGGCTCACGGCATCAACTGATGTCACTGTAGTGTCTCGGACCGGGAGCTCCGAGGTTCGAGTCCAAACGGTGTCAGGATTTTCGACAGTAGAGCTAGGTCGAATTCAGTCGCTGTCTGGAGGAGAATTCTAGCGGCCGGCTGCTCTGATCGGTGGTTTTCCGTGAATTGCCCGGTCAACATTAAGCGAACGCCGGAGCAGTACCGTAACAAACAGGCCCGGGACAGCGCGCGATCTTTCCTTCCTCTTCCTTGTCCTATCCTCACCCCTTACATGCACTACATTATCACACATGCAGGGAGGTCGGTCAGGATCATGGAGCTTGTCCCGACTGAGACGGTGCCTCGCTGGTAAGAGATACCTGGTTGAGGAAAACACCCGCTAGCCGACGGTAGGTCGGCACCGGATCTCCAGTGGGGGAAGATCACAGCCACCCCACGAGGAAGAAACATACACTACACCTACGGGACTAATGACTTTAGCTGTTGACGCGTCCGGAATGACTGACAATCAATGAGTGAATCTCGGAATCCAATAATCAATAATAGTTTTCGAACCTCGTTGTTGGTGCTGTGCACCCGCCGCCCGCGCCCACCTGCCCCAGCGCCCTCGTCTAACAATAGACATCCGCCGCGGAGACGTGTTTGTTGAGTTAGCGGCGCCCTCGCCAGAGTTCGCTCGACGCGCCGGTACCCGCGATTCCCAGGGCTCACGTCTGGTCTACCGTTTTAGCTCAAACCGGCGCGTCGAGTCGTCTTTGTTCCACGCCGCCGCCGCCGCCGCCGCCGCCGCCGCCGCCGCCGCCGCCGCCGCCGCCGCCGCCGCCGCCGCCGCCGCCGCCGCCGCCGCCGCCGCCGCCACCGCCGCAGTAGTCTGCCGCGTGCCTCCGTCGCCGCGGTCGCATCCCAGCTCATCGCCCTCGCCCTCGCCCTCGCCCTCCGCGATGGACTCGTGGGCGCTGATCGACGTCGCGGCCAGCGCCGCCGCCCGCGACGAAATCGGGGCCAAGGGCAAAGTGAAAACGGTACTAAGCATGAACGACCCCTGTGTGGAACCTGCACTCCGCTCCGCCCCCTCATAGCTGCAGTGGATGTACAACTTCCCAAGAACGCTCTGCATGCTGATCCACTGGACTGCCCCTTGCCGACAATCCAATTCCATCGTTGTAGTTAGTAACTTGGAATGTTATTTCGTCATTTTTGCTCTTCGCCTCCATATAATGTTAGGTTTTATATGAGTTTTCTTTTCAGTACAATTGTGCTTCAAAGTCGTGTAAATCCTGCTCAGTGTTTTGGGAATGTTTAAAACTGTCGAAATGTTGCGTTTTATCGAGAGCAAAATGAAAAGGGTACTCCACAATCAGCATCCCTTGTGTGTCACCTCCAATACACCTTTTCCAGCTGCAGTGGATGTGGAACTTTCAAAGTGCTCAGAGTGATACCTTCTGCACAATGTCCAATGTCCTTGACGTATGGCTAATTTCATAATTTAAAGTTATTAATTTGGAATGTTCTTTCCTGTTCTCATTGTCGATCTCCCTATGAAGATTTGTCCCTTGAGGTCAGAACGACAGTTTTGACATGGTATTTACTTATCAATACCCCAGAAATCTGCAATTGTTGCACTTCACCAAAAGCAAAGTGACAACTGTATTCAGCATGAACAACCCCTGTGTGTCACCTGCATCTCTCCCCACCATCTTCCAGACCCAGACGTGATAGCTAGTTCCGAGGAAAAACTTTCTATGCGCTGCATCTGACATCACAACCTGGTACTTCGAACTCAGTATACAACGCATACCGATCTGACCGTACCGAACTATCGTAATTTGAAGCTAATATTTTGTAACTCTCTGTCACCATTATGCTTTTCATATGAAATTACCTTATTGTCTTCTTAAAAGCTTTGAAACTGCGAAACTTTTCTGGAATGATGTGTAAAAATGTTCAGACGCGGCGCGAAAAAATTTGTAAGTTTGTTCGACTTATGGTCCGCTGAATGCCTCTGAGAATCGTGTCTGACTAATAGTTTTCTCAGATGTGTTTACTTACGAGCATTCTCTCAAGTCCAGATCAAAAATATTTGGCTCTGTTCCGAGGAAAAGGTTAGAAAGACTCTCCTTTATTTTCTTTCTGTAAATAATTTTGCATGAATGCGGCATCAAGTAAAATAAACAAAGGTCGTAATTCCATGATATTTCCGAGTAAAAATCGTGTAAATATCATAAAAATTTATTACATCATTTGATAGACTTTGCTTTCTCTTCAAGCTGTGAAACGTTCCGTTAGTTTTTATGGAACTGCACATGCGCCTTAGTCATTCAGAAAAATACACAATGGCCGCGAGTGATTGCCATGTTAACAGATCATCAGACTTGTCAAAATCACCATAACATTGGGCATGCCTTCGACGCAGGTTCTGAGCCAAACTAAATGCATCGCGCTGATTGACGCTACAACGAACATCTGATGAGCGTGAGTGTCAGATGGGAGGAAGGAAACAAGGTAATGGGTAAACATCTGACTTTCTGCCCCCATTAATGATGTCATATTTGACTTCAAGTAAACTTGAAAAAACTGTGTCCAATTTTTTTCCAACGTCTGCAAGGTTCATACAAGCCGTTTCAAAATAAAACAAATTTATTATTGTGACATCTACGTCAAACTATGCCACTTCATGTATTACGCACGAAAAGTGAGAAATATCGTTGAGGATATCTTCACAGCGTGTTCACAGTTCGTTCATGAATGCATATTTCTGAAGCAGTAAAGGGGCGCCGTACTATTTTAAGGGCAGTGTAAATTTAGGGACCGAGCGCGTGCTGAGGTGAAGAGAGCTGCACTGAAGACAAGCGTGAAATGTCTGTTCAAAGTAATGAATAGAATTCAAAATTGCTCGTAATTTTCATAGTAAAATTCCAGATGAAAAGGTGCAATAGGAAGAACAAATAATATACTCCAATACAGCAGTATATTTATTACATATGTATCCATATTTCATCAGTGTCATGAGAGAATCAGGTTCTTTGGATATTACAGCACTGAATTATCAAATTTTAAAATTTAGTATATTAAAAATCATTTAGGGATGTTTTACTATCAAATAACTATAGTTGTAAATCGAATAAAATAAGTGTGTTCTTGTTCGTAATGTTTGTTTCGCATGAATATCGACACAAATATCTCACAGTGGAATGTTAAATGTCAATTAAGATTGGGCATTCTGTGATATATAAATGTTATTTCCGAAACTTTTTAGCATATGTTCACTAGCCAAAGTCAAGGGTTGACATTTGACTTGGTGAAGGAGTAAATTAAAAAATAATAGTTAAAACTCGTGGCCATCATGAGATAAAGTTTTCTAGATTAAACAATCCAATCATTACTTTTGTTATTTTAATAGTACGATTTATTTTATCTGTTTTTGTAATTAACATCTTGAAATCACAGCTATTTATAATATACGAATCCTTCGTGACTGAAATGCTTTGACAGCATTCCTTAAATGCTAGGCGTTGGCTTTCGAAGTACGCATAAGAAAGAAGAATTTTCACCTTGTAATTGTGGCGGAGTTGAGTTCTCATACTAACACCTTTCTCATAATACCCAAGTAAGGCACTCTCACCCATTACCTTTCATCGAGTATTATTTTCTTTATTGGTCCTCTATATATTTCTCTCTTGTATACCGCATACATCAGGCACGTCAAACCGCGCCCGCACGAGCTACTTGCCCGCCTGGGAAGTTGGCGCTCCTACGGGCACGAACAACTTCACCTGACTCCGCACTCAATTCCCCTCCAAATCCAGAAAGGGGTGCACATATGCAAACTGATGCGGTGCAAGGTGGTGAATAGTGGCTTCATACGAAAATATGTTTTCCATATTTTTTTACATCAAATAACCGGGAACTGTATTACGTTTATATTCTTCATTACTTATTACAATTTCGTGTTAATTTTCTTACTAAATTTTCCCTTATATAAACACCTTTGCTAAATGACAGGGATATGTTTAAATGGTGAATTCTTTTTTTTTCTCTTTTTGTGTTGAATTATTAAATCTTTAATTTGTTTTTGTATATCGCAATAGCGTGAAATAAATTAACACGTCTATAAGTTAACAATTCTCGCTTACGAACGGACAGCGCTTTTAACAGACAAGAATATTTGTCTGTTAAATCTCCCAACCTGAACGTAGAAATTTAATGCCTTTATATCACTCTTAAGTAAGCAGGATTTCAAAATCAAGATACTCGTGATTAAATTTATTAAATTTTACTCTCTATTGAGAATTTGAAATCGGACTGGTGTATTATTTCATTTTAATGAATCATTTCTTTGCTTTAGAGGGAAACTGGGAATTAATATTGCAAAATGTGTGGCAATAACGATCAAATGACTTCTCCAAAAGACTTTCATGGGCCAGGTATCCAGTAACATACCGCCACTCCGTAGCTATTTGTACAACTCTTTCTTTTAAATCTCGTGCCAATTTCTTTGAACGCAGTACCCGCAAGTTCTAGTGAGCATGTTACCTTGCCCGCGACCTTGACATGCCTGGCACACATAATCATGTCACAAAGAATTACACATTAGTGACTACGATATAATTTCGCACGTCCAGTATTTTCGTAAATATTTCGATTTGCAATAATCGGAGATTTCCGCTTATAAGTGTAAGTAGCGTAATTTAAGATCTTCATTGTGCTACAAAGATTACAAAGGCCATCTACGTTCAGAGCTTTTTTTCCATAAATGACCGTATCGTTTCTGCATATCGCGGATAATATTTTGTCTGCTGCAGAGAAACGTTGTGAATACATAATTATAATTTTTTGGGTTTTCTAAACATCTTAAGGATCAGTAATTGATACAAAAGAGAGAATTTGTAATTTATTATTTGATTTTTACAGCTTTATACCAGGAAACAATTAAGTATCAACTACAAGACCTCATTGTATTAAGGAGGTCATCTGTTAAATTTTCTTCCCAAGGTCCAGTCAATCAATTCATGCTATGTCTCCGTGGCGCTATCCCAAGATGTGACCATTTTTTCGAATATATTGTTTGTTTAAAACTCTCTTATCGAATTGGTTTGTCTTGTCAAGGATGATTCGTTTCAAATGCTTCAAATCCACCAACAGGAAGTGTCGGAAATAGGAAGATAAACGTTCTATTATAAAGTCTGTCATTCACGTGCAATGAAAAACAAAAACACAGCATCGTCTTCTCCTCAAGAAACGTTTCGTATGATATTTTGACGAGAAACCCTTCATTTTCGGACAGCTGACGTCTCTCTTCTTCTATAAAGCCCAGAAAGTAGTGTCCTTTGTTACATATATGTAACCACATTTCTTGTCAACTTGTTTTTGCACTAATTTGTAAATTTTATTTCTTCAGTAGATGGAGCCATGCTAAACGAAACATTTAAGAAAGTTTTTCATTCCGGAATGCTAGATGTCGATTTAGCCGTGAATTCTAAGGCAATGTACACTCCTGGCGAGGCTGTACACATGACTTGCGTCGGTTCGAATCTTCATCTAAAACCGTACTTAGCTGCTATATGCCTGTAGTTATGTTGGAGGGAGAGGCCGCTGTAAAGCAAACGGTGGTTGGTCCACACCTTATTTCTAAGTGTTGATGAAGAAAAAGTCCTCTTTTTCGGATCCAAACGGCGAAAAACGCAAATTTGAGAACTGACGGCATCTACGATGGGCTTGTATTGCGCGAGGCCCTTCGATTACGTGCTACCTGTCCGGCCGGCTGTCAGAATTCCAAATGACGCAAATTACGCTCGTAAGTTCCTAAGATGGAGCTTTATAGCTGTGTGAAAAAACTCATTTAAAATGCAACGAATGTATAAAAGTCTATACAATTTAATAAAGTACCATATACTTTAGTGACTGTTATACGGGATTAGAGAGTTAGGTTAAGCATTTGTATTTTCCCGTAAAATGCGTTGTCAGGACTCAAGAATATTTTGTGTTAAATCTCGCTGGTTGAAGGCCGAAGATCACCGTTGACGCACTCCAAATTGCCAGTATCAAATAGGATTTTTAAAGAAACTGTTTAATTCACCCGACTCCCCTTCACGATTCCAAATTGAATCACCATTATCTATCTTGAGCGTATCCTCTCGTATTTCATTTGTCCACTTGCTTTAGCTGTGTGTCGAAACAATACTCGATCCGAGTTTACAAGAGTGTCTGAGGCTACCACCTACACGATCAAAACCGTCATGAACGGAACCCGTTGGTTCCTGTTTTTTTTAGCGCTTGGGTTCATGTTTGACGGTATCCTGAATGCCTGTGCGCGTAAACCTGTAGCAGGTACGGTTTGTGAAACATGTGAATGAGACAGTTTTTTATCACTAAAAACTACTGTTTATTGTTAAAAAAATTATGTTACTGTCTCCAGAAAAATAATTGTCTTAAAATTGGATTAGGAAACTTTATCAATAGAAAGGGAAAGGTGTTCTGTTAATGAGCTCACACATGCTGGAAATTTGCGTCGATTTTATACTTTCATTCTACTCTTTCAAGAAAACGTGACATTCTGCGGCCAGAAAACGGCGAGTACAACCTCTGAGGCGAAATATTTTGATCCCTGATAGATGTTTGCGCGTGTTTGAATTTTGAAGATCTACGCGTAACACTTTTCCGAGACGCTCCACTATCCGACCGATATCAACGCGCCCTCGTCCACACAAATGGATCACCTTGAGGGCAGGAGAGCTCACTCACACAGCCGAAGAGTTGAGTTGTTGGTTGGTTGTTTAGTGATTCCGGACGCGCCAACAACTTAGGTCATTAGTCCCGTAAGTGTAATGCATACTTTCCCTCGGGAGGTGATCTTCCCCACTGGATGGAGAGATCCGGCGCCGACCTACCGTCGGCTAACGGGGTTTCCCCCTAACTCTTCCACCAGTTGGGCACCGCCCCAGTCGGGACAAGCTCTAAGCTCCCGACTAGTCTCCCGAAGTATGTGATAGTGTAGTTCATGTTAGTGTAACTGTGTGTGTGTAAGGGGAGAGGATAAGACAAGGAAGAGGAAGGAAAGATTGCGCGCTGTCCGTGGCCCGTTTGTTAGGGTATTGCTCCGGCATTCGCCTGGTGTTGATCGGAGAAACCACAGAAAACTACCGATCAGTGACATCAGTTGATGCACTGAGCTACCGCTCCCGGTCCGAAGAGTTGAGAATACGATTGATTGTTTATTGCTTGTTTCTTGTTTCCGGGCGCGTCAACGACTACAATCACTTGTCCAGTAAGTGTAGTGTTTGTTTTATCAAGGGCATTGGCGATTTCGTCCCCTGCTGGGTAGTAAGATCCGGCACTGATCTAAACGTCGGCTTGCTATTTTTTTTCTCATGCAGATATCTCCTATCAGCGGGGAACCACCCCAACCCCCACCACCCGGGGCAAGCTCTAAGCTTCCGACTGATATCGGGACATGAGTAGTAGAGTAGTGCATGTAAGTGTAAGTGTATAGGTTAGTAAGGGGTGAGGATAGGACAAGCAGCAGGGACAGATCGAGCACGGCTCGTGGCCCATTTGTTAGAGTACTTCTCCGTCATTCGACTGGCTTTGAACGGAAAAAGCATGGTAACCAACTGACCAGAGCGGCCGGCCGCTAGAATTGTCTTGCAGACACCGATTGAACCCCGCTACATGGCTACTGTCGAAATTCCTGCCACTGCCGCGACTCAAATCCTAGGACCTCTCGGACAGAGGGACTGCAGTGACATGAGTTGGTGCCCTGACTCACCCCAGACGGACTTGCTGAATGAATTTTGGGACCGACTGCGGAGCGTGGTGAAGGTCTTGCCGCAGAGGAAACGAGATATCACGTGTCATCCCGCCGATCGCGTCCAGACGCATGTGAGCGCGACCTGTAGATATTCAATTTTTTTCAGATTCGATTGATTGATTGATTGATTTTTTCGTGTTTCCGGGCGCGTCAACTGCTTTGGTCATTAGTCTCGTAAGTGAAGTGCATGTTTTTTCTCGGGAGATCGCGGTGATCTCCCGCTGGATGGCGAGATCCGGCGCCGACCTACCGTCAGCTAGCGGGGTTTCCCCCAAACCAGGACTCTCCCACCAGCGGGGCACCGACCCAGCCGGGACAAGCTCTAAGCTCCTGACCGGTCTCCCGGAATATGTGGTAGTGTAGTGCATGTTAGTATAAGTGTGTGAGTAAGGGGAGAGGCTAGCACAAGGAAGAGGAAGGACAGATAGCGCGCGGTCCGTGGCCCGTTTGGACGGGTACTGCACCGGTATTCGCCTGGTGTTGATCGGAGAGACGACGGAAAACCACGGAAACCATGGATCAGAGCAGCCGGCCGCTAGACGACTGGATTCGACCTAGCCGAAAAGCTAGGGTCGAAAATCCTGCCGCCATCAGGAATCGAACCTAGGACCTCCCGGTCAGATGCGCTGCATTCAGATTCGACCAGGCGACGTTCCACAAACGGAACGCTTCTGATTGGCTGTAAGCAACGTAGTGTACCACGTTGCTAATGCCACACAAAGAAATGATATCCAGGGTACAATGATGTTGAACCCCATGGGGCTCCCGCGGAGCTGATTGACAGCCGTGAGTCACGTGAATCGCCGGGGGCACGTCCGCTCCGCCCAGCGCGCCGCCCATTTTCCGCGTTTTTATTTCGAGAACGAGGTCGCCAAGGTGGTCGCACTGCGCAGGCGCGGACGCGCGACACGGGGAGGGGGAGGAGGGCTAGGACGCGACGCCCTCTGGCGGCACGGTGTTTAAAGGTGAACGTCACCCTCTCTCCTTCTCTTCCTCTACATCCTCTTCCTCCCACCTGGAGAGGTGGCTCAGTGCATCAACTGATGTCACTGCAGTGCCTCTGACCGAGAGGTCCTTGTTTCGTGTCCCGACAATGGCAAGTTTTTGGACACAAGCTTGTCAGCTAGGTCGAATTCAGTCGCTGTCTGGAGGAGAATTCTAGAGGCCGGCTGCTCTGATCGGTAGTTTTCCGTGGTTTCTCCGATCAACACCAGACGAATGCCGGAGCAGTACCATTGCAAAACGGGCCACGGAGCGCGCGCGCGATATTACCTTACTCTTCCTTGTCCTATCGTCCCCCCTTACTTACTCACACACTTGCATGCACTATACTACCACGCATGCCGGGAGACAGGTCGGGGACTTAGAATTTTGTCTGGCTGGGGCGGAGCCCCGCTGGTGGGAGATATCTGCTTGAGGGAAACACTGCTACCCGACAGTAGGTCGGCGACGGGTTTCCCAATCTAGAGGGGGAACATCACCGCCACCTCCCGATTGACAAGCATGCACTACAATTACGGGACTAACGACTTCATTAATTGACGGAATCACTAACTACCAACCAACTTATTCCTCCTCCACTTCTTTCTGCTCCTCTTCGTAATTCTCCTCCTCTGCTCCTTCATTTGATTTGATATGATTGATTAATGTTTACGTCAGTTGCTATGTTCATTAATCCCGTTAGTTTAGTGACTTATTTTTATAACTGGAGGTGGCAGTGCATCAGCTGGATGGTGAGATTCGGCACCGACCTACACGTTGGCGTGCGGGAGAATGACCCCTGGAGGTATCTTTCACTAGAGGGGCACTACCCCAGCCAGGACAAGCTATAAGCTCGCGACGGGTCTTCTGACATGTGTGATAGTCTAATGCTTGTTAAGTATAATTCTATATAAGTTTGGAATGAGATTGGACAACGAAGAGGAAGGAAAGGATCGCGCACGGACCGTGGCCCGTTTGATAGGATACTGCTCCGACCTTCGCCTGGTAGGGATCTGAGAAATCTCGGAATATTACCGAACACAGCACCCGACCGCTACAATTCTCGTCCAAACAGCTACTGATTTAGTCCCAGACGACTAGCTAGTATCTCAATTCCGCACAGAGGGGTCAGAAGAGGGAAAAGTTGGCAAAAAGTCCAAAATCAAAATATACTTCAGAAGCTCCATTTCACGTAAAAGAGAATGTGCAAAATGTCACCTTCATTGTTCCCCGATCAGGAAGGAATTATGCGCCACTCGTGCATTCAGTGCATAATGTTTGAATAGTTGAACAAGTGATCCGATTTTTTACTGTCTTTTGTCTTCCGGGCTTTCCTCACTATTATATTAACTGAATCTGATTCTTGAATTCATCTAGTATTCAATATATTAATAAAAGTTTGCCCATGTTTGCCCCATTTTGCGTTTTGGAACTTTGTTTTTGATGATGCACATCTAGTTTTGTTAGCCTTTCTACCTACAATATTCATTTTTTGTATTTTTCCTTCATGATCTGCAACTCATAGTTTTTTATTAACATGGAGGGATCTGTATGGTGTTAATAAACACACCGAAAAGAAAAAAAAACTAAAGAAAAAGTGCAACCTGAAAGGAAAAAAAGGAAGTGCTTTGCAGGCTGTTAATTGCATCTCACCCTTTGATTACGCAAATGGACAAAAGAAAAATTATGACAAACGCATTGGAACTAGAAGTTACACCAATGAAGTTACACACTGTAATCTTGAAAAAGAGTGACATGATGAAGTTCTAACTTGGAGGTTATGTAAATAAATATTTGAATGTTAAACAGTTAAATAGGTCATTATTTAATAATAAAATATGTTGTTTTTTATTTACTTATATATTTTAAATCGTTCTGTAACTACATAGTCAGAGCGATTTAAAATAAATAATTAAAAAAAGTAGAAAATTAAAAAGTGTGTTTTTATTGCCAAAAATTCCGAAAAACGCTTAAAAATACTTATTGCCAACTTTTCCCCTTTTTGGCCCTACTGTGCATGGGGATGGGAACTCTCGGACCTCCCGGTCCGAGTCGCTGCAGAGGCAACCGCGGTCCTGGCTGTCCGCTCAGTCGGTCATCAGAAGAATTCCAACGGCCGGCTGCTCTGATCGGTTGTTTTCCGTGGTTTCTCCGATCAAAATCAGGCGAATGCCGGAGCAGTACCCTCAGAAAACGGGCCACGGACCGCACGCGATCTTTTCTTCCTATTCCTTGTCCTATCATCACCCCTTAAACACACACACACACACACACACACACACTAACATACCTTAGACTACCACACATGCCGGGAGATCGGCAGGGGACTTGTCCCGGCTGAGGCGGTACCCCGCTAGTGGGTGATACCTAATCGGTAGTTTTCTGTGGTTTCTCCGATCAACATCAGGCGAATGCCGGAGCACAAACGGGCCACGGGACGCGCACGATCTTTCCTTCCTATTCCTTGTCCTATCATCAACCCCTTACACACACACACTTCCACTAACATGCACTAGACTACCACACATGCCGGGAGACTTAGAAATTGTTAAGGTCTCAAAAAAGTTTCTTAAAAAAATCGTTTTCTGTGAAAACGAGCTCAAAATTATGTATTTTCATGAACATTCAAACGCCAATTTCCCAAAAACAGCTCCAAATTTTTTCATCATACTTTTTGTAGGAATAGTGCGAAATACACTGTATCAGATGACAAATTTTTTTGCTGTATTTATTTCTTTAATTACACAAATGTAATTTTTGAAATATCTCTCTTGTTTAAAATACACATGTCCAGCAACTTCTATATATTATTGCATTTGTGATTATAAGAGCTTTAAGTTCCTTTCAAGGGAAGTTTTTAAAAAACTCGATAAATTCCTTGCAAATTGAGCTTCAAATTTCGCATTTACAGTAACACTTAAACACAATTCTCTTAAAAACGGCTTCAAATTTATCAATAAAAATTGCCATAGAGGACGAAGTTTCAATCTTCTTTAATGTTCCTGAAATAATATTTCGAATCTCCCACAGGAAACCGAAAAATTAAGAAACTTCAAAAAATGTATTAAGTAATAATAAATTTATTATTATTATTTATTACATTATTATTTATATTATTTTTATCTTTCAACTATTAATAGTTAAATTGTTGGGAAGGTATTCTGAAAATATTCGTCACATACAGTTTTTGACTAAATAAATAAATAAAAGCGCGGCGATAGATGGCAGCTGCTAAGATAGGGAAAGACCATAAAGCTACCCTCACTAAGTAAATTAAAAACTATACTACGAGAAAGTTTGTGCCTCTCTGTGTAACCACTAATTTCTAATGATGCACAAATGTAGTAAACTATTGAAAATAATTGTCCTGCAGTTATTCTAATCCAATATGATTAAAATTAAAATTGTGAGCATTCTTTGCTGGCGCATTTGCTTTGGCTTCATAGAGGATGGCTATAAATTGCTGCTTTTTCATCACTTTTCGAAATAAATCTTAAGGTTTCGAAGACAAAAACTACCAACATACTGGTAATAAATTCCATAATTTTATGCTTTCAATTTTTATTAGGTAAATGATTACAATTGCAGTTACTCTCAACACAAAGTGATTTTCTCTGGATATACTGCATTTTTATTTAATTATTTTGTATATATTTTTATCAAACGTTGAAAGTTATTTTTTAATGCAAGGTTGGTAGTCCTGGCTTTAGAATGTGGTGGGACAACTCAGTACGCTGGAGAGTGTCAGTGGGGCCAGATGTAGAGGTTAGGAAAAGATGCGACGCGTGGGTAAGTTTGTTTTGACATTAAGTTTGTTTTAATAATTACATTAGCTAATTATTTATCTGACGACAAAATTGTTCTTGGGCCCTTAATTATGAAAAAGATTTGAAACAACATAGGATATAATCTGCGCACGCTTTCTGCAGCTCTCATTTCGACAGAAGCCAGAGGATTTTGTGTTTATGTATGGGGGGGGGGGAGATTTGTTATTTCGTCTGTAATATTTTCATATAAGATCTGTATTGCCGATTAGGATAGGAGTCATTATTACCAGCTGAAGTTGAAGAGAAATCAGGAGAAGAAAAAATATTGTAATACTGCACCAGAATACTATGCATTTTTGGAAGAAAATCTCTTATTACCGGGCCTCGGTAGGGAAAAAGTGGATAAGTCGTGTTTCTATGTATATAGTAAATTACTTTCTCTAACACTTTGTGTAGTCAGAATCCATGTTTTGTTGGTCCTTGATACCGACTAATCGATTGCCGGCAAAACGTCAGTCGGTTTGTCCGCCTGTGGTCATCGCTATCTCTAAAACCGATCAGCCGATTGTCTCCAAAATTGATATTCCCCGATCCATTTAAAGAAACTGGAGGCTCCTGTGTGTTTGACAGGGATATTTTGATTTTTGGGGTACTTTACATTAAGTCTCAACAACCTTTTCAAACGTTTCTCAAACATGACTCAATTTTTTTTTGTTTACAAATTTGTCCTCGGACGCTTAAAAGAATGGCGCAGAACTCATTTTTGTTAAAATTCCCTGATTTTTTGAAAATTACAAAAAGTCATATTTGTTTCAATGCCTTTCAACAATCTTGAAGATATATTTTTTTATTAATAAAATCTTTTGTGCAAAGACCAATATTGAAATTAGGTCATGTACAATTTTTCGAAAATACGAGTAGTTTTCGTGTAATTTTGCATTAAATTTTAATTTTTTTAAAACTATTATTATCTCAAAAAGGGCTCTCAATTTTTTCTTTAAATTTTACCGTCCTTTGAAGCGAAGGACGGTAAATAATCGAAGATAATTAATTTTACGTCATCTTTGAATATGCAATTGAAATGCTAAGTGTCAAGCGAGAAACTTTGTACGATGTAAGTGACGCATTTTAAAATTCGTAGTAATTATTAAACTTAAAATTTCAATTAATTTATAAAATTCCTGTTAGTGTAGATATAATTTATCAAATTAATTTTTGTAAATAAAAAAGCATACAGTTTCAGAACCAATTACATGTGACAATTAGCGCCTCTATAGTAGAAAAAGTGTTGAGGTTCAGCTAAGCGACTAGGTAAATAACTCACTGCTGTCTTAATATTATTTTGGTGGTCATTTGATTTCAAATGACTGAAGCTTCTGAATATTATTTAAGAATTTCAATGTTTTCATGGGAAATGTAATGGTATCTTCTCACCCATCACATCAGACATTCATAATGGAAACATCAAGGCACGAATTCATAATGGAAACATCAACGAGAGTCGGCGGTGATGAAGGCGTACATCGAACTCAACTCAACAATCGCCGGTTCTGTGCAGCGTGCAGTCAACTGCACCACTTCATCAGACGAGCTTACAAAACGGTTCTATCAGCAAATACATCATGCTCTCGCCTTTAGTCTTTGCTGCTACAGCTTATCCAAAACGAGATTCATGTTCGCAACACACGTCCAAAGACTGGAGGTCAGCCAAGAGCAGGGGAAGTACCGGGGCGGCGCGGTCTTGCATGCCGCCTCGCTGTTCTTCTTGCGCTTATCGGGCGGCGGCTGCGACTACGCCACCGGCGATGCAGATTTACGGCGGATGACTGCGGGGCTGCGCGAGCGATGGCGATAACGAGGCGGCGGGGGCGGGGGTGGTGGCTACGGGGGCGGCGGCGGCGGCGGCGGCGATGCGAACGCGGCTGTTCTAATTCAGCGGCCGCCGCCGCCGCCGCCGCCGCCGCCGCCGCCACTGCAGCACTCGGAACTGCGGCATCGTACACGCGGTAACTCTATGCGCCTTCGTGATCGGAGGCTTATTTATTCCGTGGCGGGGAAGTCTGCATTAGATCATGTTCTTTTAGATCTGAATTTGGCTCCAATCAGGAAGCCGCTGAATAAACCCGAAAGTCACGTGGTGTTACGGTTCAGATCGTAAAACTCTATCAATCGGACTTATTCCTTGTAACTTGTAGACATGGTTAAAATATGTTTTAATACAATGATGTTTAAATAAATAATTGGATTGGCATTTTCAAATAAAATTAAATGGTTGTAGATGTACTCTAGAACCAAATCTAAGTTAAATCGTTGATATATTATCTTAGTAAAAGATTAAAATAAAGGAGAAAAATGAATCATCTGGTGTAAAAATCCAGCGGAAAACTCTTAACATATGAAACATTATACTATTAAAAATCGTGAAAAATATTCTTATGAGTCTTCAAACTAGATCATATAACGCCATCTCAACACCGCATTAACGACTCAAAACTATCCTTCGGATTCTAATTTATTCTCAAGATCTATCAATGACGAATATTTTCTATTCTACTTTCAGACAAGACGCCAGGTAAAACTTATTACCAATTCCAGAAATTTTAGTTTTCTTTTATTTCTTTGATTTTGCTCAGGAACTGTGAATCAAGGTAGAGGTGAAAGCGATTAGACGAAGCAAGACCACCTCAATTTGTTTATGTGTCAGATGAGATACGTAAAGTGAATGGGTGCAGCAAAATAACGCAGGAGATAGGTGAAATGGAATCTGGAATGAAATAACTTTAGAGGTGGAACGCCACGTGTTGTGAGGGTCAACGCGGTTGCTCCCTAAATGTTCGAAGTCAGGGCTCCTCTTGAAGAGAGCAACGTTTACAAGAGCAATCTTGTAAACGTCAAGATTTGGAGGGACCAAATTGTTTCTAGACGCTTAACATTAAATACACCGTCAACACTTTATATTACATTGTAAATAATTATTAAGGAATGAACAATATTCCCCTCATAGCTGCATCAAAAACTTTTAAAACGTGAGGAAAGGCAATTAAAAATCTACATCCAGTTTCAGGGATGATGGAGTGTTTTTTAAATAATGCATGCTCTCGCGAGACTCCCAATCGTCGTCCGTTTAGCTCCTGAGCAGAAAATAACATTCATATTGCCGTGGAGATAGCTCACGGAATACTTTCCAGTATAAGATATTATTTGGTATATCTTTATGCATGAAAAGAACATATTTTGAAAAAGCAACGAGAATCCCGAGAAATTTTTCACGAGAATTGTGAAGAAGGATGAATGTTCTCTTTAAGGATTTTCGATGCATTTCGACAAGTTCCTATTTCGGAATCCATAATTAATACTAAGTTATTCATTTCCTTTCTTGGCAATTTTCAAAATTCATGGCACTGTCATGTCATCCCTAACCACCTTCAATCATTGAAAATCATCGTAGAGGGTCAACTAAATAATTGAAGTTTTAACTTTCTTTCCCTTCAATTTACGTTATGGTTCGACATTATTTTCTCACGAGTACGTGTTTGAGTTATTCAAAAACTGATGACGTGGAGGACTGTGACAAACTTGTGTAAAATGCATATATTTCATATTCACTATTATTTTTATAATTATTCCACTGGAATATTATACCAATACACCTAGTATTAAGAGATCCCTTCGTGCGCCGAATTTTCATTAATTATTTAAAAATATCCATCCTTTTCAATTTTTTTTCCATAAAATAAAGATCATTGACGATTTCTTATGGTCCCAATCCACCAAGTTCTGCTCTCTAGCTCCTTTTTATTGCGTCAATGCCAAGTTTTCATTTATCTCAATGTGCTGTTGTGTAGTCCTCCTATGCTTCTTCCTTGACTGTGTGACGCCTTTTGACATCGTAGTTGCTGCTTTCCATTTTGCAGTGAGTCAAAGCACACCTTTCTTTCAACGTACGCAAACAAACCCGACCCTTCTTATAAGTGACACCTATTTCGTGCATATTCAGAGACTTAATAATTTTCACAAATGACAAAAGCACGCTCAAACTCACCCGGCAGTCGATGGAAGAAGGGGACTAAGACATCCCTCTACATCCGGAAACAAAGACGACTTTTCCGCCAGCGAATAAACACAACCTTTGTTTGGCTTCGTCGTCGGGGCCGACGTGAATATTCATTCCGGACGGTTGATGAGATTCACCCCGCGCGTCTCAAACTCCCCGAGACAGTCTAATTGATTCGGAGTCGCGAGTCGGGCCGGAGGCCTTGGAAATCTCGCAACAACGGGGAACGAATCGGACCAATTTGCCGCGCTAATTCAGCGTCAAAGCGCACGGGGCGGGGGTTGACGCAGGGGCGGCGCGGCCTCGGGCGACCTCCGCCGGGGGGCAGTGGGGGTGGAAAGGGGCGTGGCGTGGCGGGACGTGGCGGCGCTGAGGCTCAGTGCAGCGGGCATGGTTGGAAAAGTTCGGTTAGGGACGATTGTGAAGGTGGAGGCGTTGGCGGTCGCAAAAGTATGGGTGTGATGGCAAGTGTACAGTTGTAGGTAGAGCAGAGGAGAAAGAGATGATTGTGGAATTTCAAGCTGTGAAATAGCGGAGAAGAAAATTTGGGGGTCGTTTGGAAAAAAAGCTGCCGGTAAAAATAGGCTGAAAAGGAGACAAAATGAAGAAAATGAAGGTGGTTGTAGCGGTGATGGAGGGACGAGCGTTGATTACGTTATTGCTAACGACCAATACTTAAGTGGTGGGTGATGTAGGCTTGGCGTGTAATACACACTGGGAGTGGTGATAGGCTTTGGCGGTGATAGAGGTGAAACAAGCAGGTATGCGCAGGTGATGATGGAGAATATAGAGGCAGTTAAGTAGAGACGGTGAAGGGTGGGTGAGGGAGGAATGGAAATGAATCGTCGATAGAGCATCTTACGACTACATAGACAATTCGAGATTACGCTAAGAGCATTATCTGCGAAAAGCATTTGAACACGCTAGTCCAAGACCCACCCACACGTCCGTTGACCGGCGCCAGGAGAGGAAAGGCGCCGAAGCATCGGGGGCCAGGAAGGGGCGGGGTCGTTTCCCGCGCCGCTGGCGTTCGCAGGCTTCATTAACTTCCATATTTCATGCGCGCAGGTACGCACTGCACGGCCGGACGGCGCGGCGCGGCACGGCATTGCATGGCGTGGCGGGGCGGGGCCGGCCGAGGCGCGCGGAAGGGCGGGTAATAACAACGAATGCGCGGGGACGCCCTCGCAGCCGCAGCGCCTCTCGCGGCGCCGCGCTGTGGGCCCAAACAACCAGACAAGAGGAAGAAAGGTAAATTGTTCAAATTATTTTAAAACTCGCTTATTAATCAATTGCTTTGGAAAATCCATACATAATGTACAAAATGTAAAGAATAAGAATCAAGAGGAAGAAGTTGGTGAATGAAAATTGATAGGGATAATGGATTGATGAACAACCAGACAGGAAAAAAGGACATAGGGATATTTGTCCTTTAAACAAACGCTTCGGGGAAGTGTATAATCAATGTATGGGTTCCCCTGACTGGATGGAGCTTATTGTCTACTTTTCCGCCCAAAGAGCCAATGACGAAATTGACATTTACTTTTAATGGGAAGTAATCATCCTTGAAAATAAATTTGAATCGTTATTTGGCATGAATACATAGTTATTGTGATCATACTAACAATATAAGTGTTTGCATTTTATTACTTGTTTCAATTCTGTTGTTCACTTGTACTCGTAACTTTACACAGCCATATTTTCGGTTATTTTAACGCACAAAAGATAGCACATATCAAAAGATTCCATTCTTTGTAATAAAATATTGTGTATAGTAGTTTTGGCTAATGATTTTTCGTTGCTTTTATATCGTTCCACAGACTACAAATAGCTTCAATGCAATTTTCAATGCAATTTGTATGTGAGTTCTCAGAAGAGATGTTAAAACACCTGGGAACTTCCGTAAGAAATCTGACATTGCTCCGGCACTTGTCACAATCGTCTATTAGATAACTGGCGACATGGAGTTGACCGTGTTTTACATGAAGAGGCTTAGCACTAATATCAATAATTGTACTTTCTTCACGTGTTTAAGTGAAAAAAATATGAAGTATAATCAAATTTATAATTTTTTGGAAAAATTATTTAAATCTGTTAATATCAAACTGAAGTGGCCCTCGATGCTCCGGCATTAATTTTTTACGATCTCTTTGGTTGGAATTCTGTCTATTATTACCGTCCTGTTCCTACATTTCTATTGTAGTGCATCCCCACCCCACTCGGCCTCGCCCGGCCTCGCCCCGCCTCGCCCTGCCTAGCGTACTCCTAATATTTAGTAGTTTATTTAGTATCATTTGTAGTAATCTTCATCAATTATTTCTTCTATTACACGTTTTACTTCAACTAAATGTCTAAGGAGAACTTCCTCTCTCCGCTCATTTTTCTTGTTTCATATTATGATTTTAACATTGTGAATCTAGAAAGTTAAGCATTCCAAAATTAATCAATATGTTACAAAAGATTTTTCCGGATTAACAGAAATTTACCACAGTTATTAAATGTTGGTAAAACAATTTTGCATTATTGTATTGGTATTATTTCATGTTCACTCGTTTAATCATAAAATATGTTCATCTTATTCCAGCTGATATTTAATATTTATACCACTCAAGATATTCATTCTTACGTTTATTCGCAAGTTTTTATCACAAGAATAATTGTGTTGATCAGCATTATTTTTCTGTCAATTTCTGGAAATGATCAGAATACGTTAAAATCAATAATACAAACGTTATCCAGTAATTTCAGATGTGAATTAAATGACGTATTCTTTATTATATTTCTCTATATCTGAGGCTAAGTCCTGTATCAGGGATGGTTTATAGACGAGGTTTAAACTAGTTACAATTTCAAGAGCATCGATTCCATTTTGATAGTCCATTATTTCGTTCCATCAGCAAGAAGTTTGTAATATTTCGGATCTTTCAGCGGTGCAACTTATGAGCACTTATGAAGCACTCATAGTTTCTGAATTACGTGGAAGTTCCAATTTTATCTGAGAGGATAGTCAATTATTCATTGTCAGATGAAGTGAAAAGGGGCATTATGGGTTTCTATTTAAAAAAAGTCGGTAGTGTTTCATCACTAATTTTTTGTATGAAATATTTAAAAAAATATTTTAATTTTTACCATAGTTCTAAAAGTGATAATTTCAAGAAGATATTTAATCTCACTGGGTCAACAATTGCCTTTAATTGATACTTGTTTGTAAATTCAGGAAGGACAACAATTAATCTTTTTATCACATGGCAGTGCGACGTTTCCGAAGGAATAGAAATATTTCTGTAATGAAGGTTGTGTGTTCTTCATCTGTGACTTGACTTGTAAGTGCAGGAGGGGGAAGCATGTCTCTGAAATGTGTAAATGACAAAAAATTATAATAATAATTTCCTATATATTTATGGTGAGTTTACTTCAAAAGCACAGAGGCGAAATTAGTCTTCTCGAGTTAAAAGAGCTTATAAGTATTACTTCGACAATAAAATCAGAATAAATTGTGGGCCTCCGATATCTCATGTGACAAATGTTTCACACTATTAACTGACTGGTTAAAAAAATTGTCATTAGCATTTTGCAGTTCCTATGATACTGTGAGAACCTAAGGTCAATATAACATACTGCTACTTCTGCTTGACAAATATATCTGGAATAGGTTCAAAATCCAAACTTAAAGTTAAATACCCACCTTTAGAAACAGCAAATTGTGTGATTTCTCGATGCCCATATTTTCCCATTCCACCTATACCAGATGATTTCTACGAGACTGAAGTTTTGAAAGTGTTCATTAAATTGATAATAACTCAAATTTTGGGAGGAAACTGATACAAAGAAACCGTGCTCGACGGTTATTTATTTCCTTTGACTTGCCACAAAATAACCCACATACTTCGGTAGCAGGACATCGAAAGGTTGGCACTTGGCAAAAACAGCAAGCAGCTCAAATCCGTTACTCGAGATTAGGCAAGCAATCGCTCGGTACTCCCCAAACGCCCGCGTGTATGGCTCCGCCATTAGAAAACGCTCTATACTGCTGGAGACTATTAGCTGCTATTAACGGTTTCTCAATGACTCGTACGAAACATCTAGATGTATTGTAAGCAAAAACCTTTTAGACGATGTCTTGCCGGACCGTAAACCCTGCCAGGAATGCCAGAACTTGTCCGATTGACGATATCGCACCTCGTGCTCGCTAACTGCCAGTGACATAGAAAGACCTCGGCCCATTGTGCGGCGCTCGCCGCCGCGCCGGCCGCCCCCGCGTGCAGCACGGCGTGGGGCGTGGCGGCGCGGCGCGGCGCGGGGCGGGGCGGCGTGGGCGGCTCGCGGAGGGCGCCCGCGCGGCGACGAGAACTTGTTAACGAGGGGCGTGAATAATGCAGAGGTCTTGGCAGGGGCGCGAAGACGCGTGGCCGGCGGCGCTGAGAGGCCGGCGCCGGGTGACGCGCGAGAGTGTCGCCCCCCCCCTGCTTCCGACCCCCATCACCCCCATCACCCCCGCGCTTCCTTCCTTGGCTGCCCCCTCGGCCGCCATCGGCGTCCCTGGTTCCCTGGGTGCCATGCTGCTGCCCTGACCTGCGTGAGACTCCAGGATCATGCTTTAGATCTTATATATTGCTCAGGGTGCTGTCTTTGAATATTGCTAATGTTGTTTGTAATGCGGACTTTTATAGCTGCGATGTTTCATCGGTGACCGGAGATTACTCGTACGCACCACCATAGACGCTCACTAATGGAACGTTCCGAATGGAGGTTCCGTCCGTGACTCAACGGTGTAGTAAATGGAAGAACGGAAGAAAGAAAGGAATGTGAGAGCGCATGTAATCGAAAATTAATGTAAGATTTGTACTTGAGGTTCGCTGCACCTAATTTCAGTCTATGAGACACCACAGTTCAAAGGAATCTCCCTCTACCTCTTCAACAACGATTCTTCCTGCAACTCTTACGCTCGGTAGAGTGGATTGATTGTTACGACTTACTAATTTTATTCAGATTGTATTTCAGTTTCAACCTGTTCATTTTGGTTTCACCTTCTTCCGTCTAATTCAGTACCACATCCTCTATCGCATTACACTTCCTTTCTTATTTGTATAGTTTCCACTCACGTCATCAGCTCCACCTATGCAATACACTACAACTGTGTAGTGCCAACTTTTTCATTCAGTGTTACCAGATGAACTCCAGCATGTCCCCCGGATAGCACTGCCAAAACCTCTAAAATGACAAATAAAGCACTAAATAATTTCTCTTTAATGTTTCATAAATCTCTATGTTTAAAGGTTTTTGTTTAGAAAAAGGATTGAGCTTTCTACTCAACCGAATTTTGTAATTTTTGTTCTTTATCGCAAACTATATATGTAAATAGAGAAAGTTCTGTACTACTGCAGAGAAAAACTGCGTTTTTTCGGCAGAAAAATTCAATTTTTAGGTCCTTGATACCCCAAAACGTGGGCAATTCTTGTTATTCTATGTAGTAAATTATTTCTTCTAACACACATTAATCAGAATCCACTTTTCCACCATGAGCAATGTATAAAATCTACAACAGGATCCTGGATCCTAACGCAGGTCAGGGCAGCAGCATGGCGCAGTGGGACCCAAGAAAGGCGATCGATCGTTGATACCAAAAAAATTATTTACAGCATAACACCTGCCCATCCGTCCGTCTGTCCATCCGTTCGTCTGTCCATCCGTTCGTCTGTCCATCCGTTCGTCTGTCCATCCGTTCGTCTGTCCATCCGTTCGTCTGTCCATCCGTTCGTCTGTCCATCCGTTCGTCTGTCCATCCGTTCGTCTGTCCATCCGTTCGTCCGTCCATCCGTTCGTCTGTCCATCCGTTCGTCTGTCCATCCGTTCGTCTGTCCATCCGTTCGTCTGTCCATCCGTTCGTCCGTCAGTCCCTTCGTCCGTCAGTCCATTCGTCCGTCAGTCCATTCGTCCGTCAGTCCATTCGTCCGTCAGTCCATTCGTCCGTCTGTCCATCCGTCCGTGTGTCCATCCGTCCGTCTGTCCACCCGTCAGTCTGTCCATCCGGCCGTTTCAGATGAGCGAAATATTGAGAAAATGTAAAAAAAAATATTTTAGGCGCCGGTAGATAGCAGCTGAGAAGAAGGGGCGATACCCAAAAGCTAGCGTAGACTAAAGGCAATAAACTGTAGGTGTTAAGTATACAACTACAAGTTGTTGGTCTTGATTGGGTTTGTTATGATAGATATATATGAAAAGTAGTCGCCCTTTCGTCCATGATTCAAAGGTATCCTTGCATTATGGTTTCATCTAGCACGAGCCAGTGTGTAAGTGCAATATTGTAGTAGACTAAGCAAAGATAGGAGTTCTTTAAGATCAAAAATTGTGGTTTATAAACTCAAAGGTTTGTGAGTGTATATAAAAGTAATAAACAGGAATTATTTGACAAATTAATTCCAAAAAAGTCAGTGATTGTAATTATGTGATGCATTTACGATTTTAATTAAGCGGATAATACTATTTCCTGATGCACTTAACTACCTCATACGTGTACTAATTTGGTAAATAGTAACTTTTCTCATTTACTTTTTCAGAAACATGCTTAATTTTGCATTTACTGCGAATAGTGATTTTACGTTCCAGATTTCTGAATCTTGCTCAATTTCATTAGCAATGGAGAATAATTACTGGATGTTATGAAATACATTTTGGGGTTTTCGGTTTTCCGTTTAGTGCATATGCTGTACGTTTGATGTAACTTCTCCACAGTTTTTCCTTTTGCGATGTAATCGCAAGGGGTTCGGCTCGTATATTTTTATATTCATACCCATAAATATATTTTATTCGTGAATAAATGTTCAGTATATATTTTCTTGCCGTGATCCTTTCGAATAATGTATTAGAGATTTTGAATCTTAATTGAAAAAATAGATTTTTAAAATCAGTACTAATTAAAACAAATCCTTCTCAAAATTCTTTTCGCATTCAACTTTTTAGCAAAATCAATGGAATTCTTAAATTATATTAAATTGTTGGTATTTTTATTATTGAATAAATTAGATTTTGTTTATTATAAAATTATTGTCGTTGTTAGAAAAACTTGTTTTTAAACAATCCGTTTTTACCTCTCTCCATCTTAAGACAAGATACAGAAGAAAATGAAGCAATTTATTTAATTTTCTACAATATTTTCTGTTGATATGAAAAATATTCAATATTTTGCGAAAAATGTAATAAAATCAAACTTCTCAAGAAAACTACTTAAAAATTCTTCTAAAGAAATTGACCCTGCTTTATCGCATAGTCTGACCTCCGTTCCAACATTTAGGGGTAAACCCTCTAACCTAGTTACTCTGCTTTTATTCTCCCGGCCTGTGCACGTGTTTGTTACTTCTTACTTTCCAGCCCCCTCCAGCGTCATCGTTCGCTTGCTCGCACCATCTTTCCACTGACTCGTCTGTCTCGTCTTCCACCCATCTCACTGCCGTCTCCCCGTTCCGTTTCCGTCGGCGCATCTTGCTCCCCTCGTGCTCCCCTGCTGTGCCCCGCCCCCGGCAGCGCCGCCTCGCCGCGCACAGCCACTGCCCCAAACGAGGAAGGCGGCGGCGGACGCCACCCTTCATTATTCAAGGCTGGCGGATCCCGCGTCGCGCTGTTTTATGGGTTTCGCGCACCCCTCCGCCCGGGCAACCCTTGCGCGCCGCCCGCGGGCCCATATGTCGCTCTCCGGAGCCCGGATTTCGCGCGGGCGGGCGGACGTCGCGCGCGCTGGGAGGCAGTTGTCTGCAACTTTAGGGCTGTTCGGTGGTACGTATGGGCAGGGTAGGACAAACATTCTTGCGCTAGCTCACCCGTATTACACCTCTGCGGACAAGAGGTCCCGCCCAGTAGGCGGTCTGTCAGGTAGGCCATTCCCAGCGTGTTTGCCTTCGTGGGACTGAAAACTTACAGGATGCGAAAGTCTTCTGTGTCATTGCCGTTTTCTTAAAAGTGAAATATATATATGTATGTTGTTTCCAAATGTTCGTGGTTAATAACAATTGCCAGACACTTATCCACAAAATCAATGACCGGCTTAGAATTGCCATAAATACATTTTTTCATTCGATAATATATGAACATAATATTTTATTTTTCTTTCCTTTGAGTTTACTGATTAAAAATCATTCTTTAAACAAAATTCTAACAGAGATATTTTTGCGTAAGTATGAATGCACTTCTTCCTCGAATGTCGAATGGAGCAGTACAATTGGAAAACAAGATAAGAGTATCAGAACCCTTTTTTATCCTAAGCCTTCTTTAGCCAGTTACTGAGATTGCCAACTCTTTATCTTCAGGTCCAATAATGGCAAAACACGCCAGAGAGGGCCATGCAACAAATGAATACCCAATAGTGCCCAGGGTAGAATTTCAGCTCCTTCATTGCATTATTCAATGCCCGTTAACTAGTTTTCGGTCAGAGATCAACATAAGCTTTTCGCATACTCAATATTAGCAAGTCCAATCGACTACCTATCTCGTTTTGTTCTATTACCAATCTACCGATGACTCATGTTGTCATCTGGTGAGTCATACGTGAACACCTTTGTTTCGGCGTTCTTTTGTTTCGTTGTGATTAAGGTGCCGTTGAAGTTGTAGAATGACTCTGCTATATCTGACAACTCCCGATGGATTATATTTATGTTTGGTTCTGAATATAATTCCACGCATGGATATGTCGAGAACACGACCTTTATTCAGAAGATTCGTATCTTTCGGGGAATGGCATCTTTCCTGTCTTGTTAGCCCTTTGCATTCCTATCGTGTTGAGAATACGGATCTTCTTCTGCATCATGTCCGCTTGTTCCTCGTCGTGGCTGTGTGGTCTTCTTAGATCTCGTTCTTTTTTTTTACTCGAAAATGGAAGGTAAGATTGCTAGAACTGTAGAATCAAAAATCGTGGGTCCGTAAATACTTTATGTAGAGTGTACGGTCCTGCCTGAAGGATGTGGGAGTATTTGCATAACTATAGAAGATAATGCTGAGTCATCATATACGCATATTAAATACATTTACGTTTCTCAGAACTCAGTAATCACTCCGTGGAAAATTTTTCTTCAGGCGATAATGAACTTGGACATGAATTAATGACAATTGCTGTGAGTTGTTTGCTGATGAATTGACCACTTGGTAAGATGACATCCAGTGTTTTATTGTTTTTTTCATAATTTGTCCTTAGAACAATTTTTGAATGAGTATTGTATTAAAATCTGTTCACAATAGGTTTTTCTGGCGCAAGCAAGAATGATTGTCTTTAGAAATAGGAAAGCTGGTTCTAATTCATTCCTTTCGTACTTTAATTTTCATGTACACTACAGCTTACATCCTAAACTAGCATTACCACTCAGGAATTTTTGCCTAAAGCCGTAAAAATAGTCTGTACGTTAACACGCAGTTAGACAGCAGGGTTTCGTCATTTCACCGCTTAATTGTACTCGTACATTTCTCGAGAGTTGCTTTCAGACCTCGTCGTCGTCGTCGTCGTCGTCGTCGTCGTCGTCGTCGTCGTCGTCTCTTCAGCCGCCCCAGGACAGGGCGCGTTTCACATTCCTGAAACTGAAAGCCTGAAGAGGCATCTGCGCATTACGGGGAACATTAACGCACTCGTGAAAGGTGTAAAAGATGGAGCACGCAGCGTGAAAATAATTTCGAATCACTCTTGACAGCGGCCTTAAGTAAACCCACGTGCGCGACAGAAAACGTATTACATCCTACTTCCACTACCAGTCGCGCGTCCTAATTGTATTAGCATAAATCAAAGAAGAATCCAGTCGGCACAAAAGACGCCTCCAGTTAACCTCGAGGCGAGAGGTGCGTGGCTGGAGCAAAAAGAAGCGGAGGTCGAGAGGGACTCTCGTGACAGGCACAGACGCAGGTTGCGGGATGCAGAAGAGGCGCGGAGAGTCGCCGGATGCGCGGAACGAAAGAGGAATGCGAGTGGGTGAAAAGAAGTATTAGATGGGAAGAAGGAAGGAGGAATGCCAGTAAGGGGAACCTGCGTCTATCAGAGTTAACTCAAATTGGAGAGAAAAATCACATGAAATGAATCGGCTTCAAAATGTCGTACTGAAAAATATATAATTTTTCAAGGAAGCTATATTTGAATCCTATGGAATCCACTTTCATCTTAATTTGGCGTTTTCTTTCTTTTAAAAATTAAAATATATTTGTTTCTTTGCTTTGAGTACTTTATTATATTCATTTCAGTGCACCCCTTTGATGATTTGACCAGAATTTGCCGTCCAGTGTACATCAATGAAGCGATTGGAAAGCGTTAATGTAGCAACATTTCCAACCATATTTCCTAATTACTATTTCCCACTCTTTAATATTCTAATTAGTATAACAAGAAGTAACGCAAATTTTAAATATTGTTTTTTGCTGTATGTGTTAATACGGAAAAATATGATTCTAAATGATCTATTAGTTACCTTAAAGGCACAACTATAATCGCATTCGGCGAGACTACGCGATCTAGCACTTGCGTTTTAAACGATCTGTTGGTGGATTTATCGTTATCTCACCTTATTTCATTTCACAGCAAAAAACTGATGTGACAGATCTGTAGGATAAATATATTCATTTTAACTTCAAATGGCAAAGAATTACTGAAACGACAGCAATGAAAATTTCGCCTTCAAGAGATTCCATCCTAAAACACAAATATCTCTTGTAATTTAAACTTATATTTGGTTGGTGATTAAAATATTTTTGATAGTCAGGTTAAAAATTAACAAATAGGTTTAAGTTCACTATTGTAAAAACAAAGCAGTGTTTTATTAAAACATAAATGCAAAACTGCTTTTAAATAAGTGTCTAACTAAACGTCGTAGTCGAAAACTATACCGGCCAAACAAATATGTAAGTTTAAATTACAAGAATAAAACACTGACGGGCAATATTCAATTAAAACAGATACCACTTGTTCTCATGCACACAAAGATGGTATGTTATACGGTAGTTTCTTATGATGCATGATACGTGTGTAAATCTCGATTAAAGAATAACTCGTTTGACAAAGGAAAATATACATACTTGCAAAACATACTATTCCTTGCTATAGAGACTTGCGGCTAGAATTCAAATGGCGAATTTACCATCAAATACATACGTCGAGTAAAGTGGCGATAAAATCTCTGCATTATTCAACGGAGGTTCATGCCTTTCATGTAACAGCTCCACTCAGCACCTCACGTCATCTCTCTTCTTGGCAAAGTCACAACTTACACGTTCCGCAGTACCGCCCAAGTAGTCGTCGGCACAGTTGAATCGATGAAGCTCTCCCCATAATTCTCCAAAGCCTAACATTTGCATCCTTAAACCGCAGTTTTCCATCCCCCCGTAGTCTCTGTAAGGCTTCTTAAAGTATTCCTACTTCTTGAATTGTCTTATTAGATTTTTTTTTGTTTCTTGTGTATCTCTCCTATTCGATTACATGTTTTGGTATTCGTCCCTTCTGTTTTGTTTTGACTCACGTATATTACGACGTCTTTATTCACGAATGCTTTATTCTGCTTTTACTCTAAACTTCCTCCCTGTTCACGATACTCTTCTCTTCAGTACTGTACTTTTCGGCTCCGATTTTGTTACCTCCGCTGATAATCTCTTCTATAGCTACCGCGCCGCCATTAATATCTTCACCCTGATCGCCACAGTCTTCCCTTAACGTCTTGTCACCTTTATTTTCAAAGCTTTCGTTATATTTGAACTACTCGTACTGTACTTTATTACGTATCCTTCGCTCCCAATATCGAATACCCATTATCTTCAACATCGTGAGATTGCACTGTTTTTGGATGGTATTACTGAGACGTTTCATTGTCACTCCAGAACTTTTGTCTACTCTTCCTTAATGAATTGTTCTATTCTAGTGCGCGATTGATGAGATGCCATTGCTCTGTTGATATTTTAATGTTTTGGAGACGAAAAAATGAGAATTCTAAGAATTTCTAACCACCGTAGCATTACGTTGCGATTTTGCATTTGACTATTGGCAATTTTCGAATGAAGACAGTTTACCGAAAATAAGACCAGTTGCAATTTATTTACCGTTCTTTTCTTTATACGAGGAAAAAAATAATGAAGAAAGTTTGGAGCCGTTTTTGAGAAAATAACTGTTTAAAATAACTGTTATTAAATAACGAGAAAATAACTGTTTCACGCAAAAATACGCAAAAATAAAAATGTTAAACTCTGAACCTGACTTTATTTCAAGATGTTTTTGATGAATAGATTTCTTTTAGGATACAATTTTTATCTCCTTATTGAAGTCGTAAGAAGAGGTCGAAAAATTTTGAACTTCACCAATTTTCAAAAATTTAGGAAGTTCAACGAAAATGCGACCTACCCTATTGCTTTAAGCGTATTTTTCTCTATTCGAGGAAAAAAACTGGAGCGAGTTTTGAGGAGAAATACCCTCCGCAGTATTACAATAATTTTTCTACACTGCGTAAGCAATAGGTGAGAAAATGAAAACTCGTGTATTAAAAGAAGTCAAAAGTTTTCAACATTATTTATTCATTTTATCACCGTGACATTCTGTACCAGTGAGCTACCTGCACGCACTGTTAATGCCTTCCCTGGCATCAAAATAACGTTTATTACCGCCCTCACATCCATCGGTAAGCGGCACCGTCGTCCGAATCAGCCCCGCTGCTATCGTCACACCCATCACTTCCCCCTCCTTCGCCTCCATTTCGTCCGCTTCCAGAAGGGCCTCTCCGCTGGGCGCTCGCCCGACGCTGCTCCTCTCCGAGGCTGAGGAGCGCGGCGTCTAATGCGCAGCCATTTGCGCAGAAAGAGCGCCGATTGCCGGACGCTTAGGGGTGGCCAGGGCGCGCGGACGTCGAGCTGAGCGCGGGCAAACGAGCGCCCGCTGCGGGGCTTATCGGCGCCCGGCCTCGCGCCCGCCCGCCGTCAGGTGGCGCGGATCCCAGCCAACCCTCCGCCCATCACCCCACCCCTTCGGCGCCCGCGAACGCGGTGGGCGGCTGCGGCAGGCCGCGTGCACGCACAGGAAAAGGAATACCCGTCGAAGAAAAGCGTAAATCGCTAGACAGACAAACAAACAATACGACAAACAAACAATTTCGACTGTCGAATTCGTACAATTTCGAAAAACATTTCATTAATGTAATGAATTCACGTGTTTTTGATGCGTTTTGAATTTTCGTGAACGTTTACAGTTTTACACAAATACACCGATTTGTTCTATAATTTTTGTGTGACGTCATGCTCTTGTTTTAAATTACATTATCAGAGCACATGAATGGCAATCTCCACTCGCCCCTTTACTTCCTATGGCGTACAATCTGAATCTCCAACACAGACCAAGCGAAATGGAATGACATACTAAATGATTTTGAGGCTGTCGCCTACTCAACCAACAACACCAATGAGAAAAAGTAAAAAAAAAAAAAAAAAAAGCGAATTTTGAAAAGCATTTAAAACAAGATCTTTAATTGAAACTATTTGTTAATACTATACAGCACGTGTGAAATTTCTTATTAAGAGCAACATCTCCTTGATTTATGAAATTTTAGTTTAATCAGTTACATTACATTTTAACATATTTATCTTAAAAACTTCCATTTTTTAAAAAGTTTGTTCTTGTGTTTAGTAATATACAATTCTGAAACCAAACTGTAGGGAGCAAAACGCTTTGCCGTGTAAACAAAGTTAGAGTGTATAACCTCAAGTATCTGATCTGGCCTGTGTGCATCTAAACTTTCCATCCCTCAAGGGTTGTCTTCCGCACACTGGGCGCCGATCCTCAACCTTCCGCGTCGACTGCCTCTCCTTCTGATTTTGCTCCATTGAACGCGCTTGCTTGTTCTCTACCTGCCTCTCTCTGAGGAGCTCTGACGCAGGTCACGCCGCGGGCGTTTCTGCCCCAAGAGCCGTCGACCTACGCGTCGTCCATGAGACCCACTGCTCCACCTTACGGCGCCCCATTGTCTTGGTCATCTGTAATGGGTTCGCGTAGCCTGTGAACGTGATATCCTGTGATACTCTGTGAACCGTGTGCCTTAAATAGAGCTTCGAGAAAACTCTCTCAACGGGACTTGCTTCTGAATAATCATAGTCCTTAAATAAAAACAGTTTTGTCTTTTGAAATACATTATCTATTATTTCCTTTCCACAATCAGAATAATTCTGCTGGTGGATTCATTTTATTATACCTATGTCTACACTTCTCAGGAAAGTTAATTCGATTTTTTAACGATGGATCATGAATTCAGAACGATCTCACTACACATAATACCAATGACTAGCTTTAGTGTATGTATATTGGTTTTATATAACTTTTAACTGTCATGTTTCAAAAGTAGATGGCGCTTATCACTACGTTGCACATACTTAATACTATTAGTAGCTATTATTCAAATTTTAATTGGTTCAGTTAACAAGTATTTAATGTTATTAAAATTTTCTCATGACATTTATAATCATTAATTGAAAGCGTGTATGAAACTAGGTTCATGAAATAATTATTAAGAGATTTATTGCAAAAATTTTTAAAATTGGTTGTCAAGATCTTCGGTTTAAAAATTTCTGGCTACTTTCAGACTAAACTGCAAGTTATTTGAATTGCAAACGTAATTGACGTCGTAGATTTCCTTTCTTTGGGAAGGTTCAATAAGCGAAGTATTCAAACGCGTTTCTACTGAAAGCTGTTAAATCATTCACTAATCACACCATTACAAATTTTACCTTAACTCCGAGAGAATAGACCATTGTTTCGACTGTCGTATCTCATTACAAATAACGATTTCCTTTTCGAAATAACGACACTGATGTATCAGAAAGCAATATCCCTTTGCGCGGACTGTACCACAATCTCTGTTTAATATTCAGGGTTCGGAGAAGCTGCATGATACGCCCTGCAAGCCGGAGTACATTTAAAGGTTTGATTAAAAAAGCCCGCGCGCCGGACATTGAAAAAAAGGCGTAATTTGTGTATCGGCGTTCGGGGCAGGGCGGCGCAGCGGCACGAGGCGGCGAGTTGACCCGGCGCGGCGCCGGGGTCTTTCGCCCAGAGCGGGGGCGAAGGCGGCGGCGGCGCGGGCGGCGCGGGCGACGGGGGCGAGCGGGGGCGGCGAGAAACAATGGAGGGCCGGCGGCGGTACAGGCTCGGGCGCAGCGTCGCTGTACCGCCGTCGGCCGACCGCGAACAATGCCTGTGAATAATGACCGCGAGATTCCGATCGGTTGCCTCCGCGGCCGCCGGGCGGCGCGCGCGTCGCGTCCGGGGCGCCCAATTAATTAGAACAATGATAACATTCCGACCGCCGCCGCCGCCCCCACCGCGCCGCTCGCCGCCGCCTCCGCGCGCGCCCATTTTTCGGCCTCCCCCCTCCGGGGGTTGGGTGCTGGCGCGGGTGGGGCGCCGGTCGGAGTCCGGCACGCCCCCGCCCCGCCCCGCCCCGCCCCCGGCGCCCCACATGCTCTTCCCGCCGCGCCCCCGCGAGCGCGCGCATGCACGCGTGACTGCCGCTTCGCCTGAATTCCTCTCTGAGCGGAAAATTATGGTCCGCTGCTCGAGGGCAGCAAGGGGCGTGCAATGGTGTATTTTGCATTTTTCGGATGTTTTGCTGCCCGTCCACCTATTCTCGTCAAATGATTTGTTGAGAGGGCGTTCTTCGTGGATTCCGTCCCCGCTGTCAAATTGAGTAATGCTCCCTGCAAATGCGCTGAATGAAGTTTTGTAAGTTCTTTTATTTATTTGATTTTTTTTACATCCAGCAAATACAGGTCTGATGTGTAAAGATTGCAGCAGACATCTGAATTCCACTCGTGTATTGCAGCTTTCAATGGCGACCTCTCTCTCTTTTGAGTCTTCTGCGGGTGCTCTGCTGAGATCACAAAAGACGATTATTCTTTTCAGAAAATTATCTGAAAAGGAAAATTTCATGAAAGTAAATTCAGATTAAGGAGTAAATACTTTTACATCTATTTTATAAAAAAAATTGACAAGTAAAGTTTGCTAAAAAATAAATTGTGTTTCAGGTTCAGATGAATAATTTCCTCTCAAATCTAATGAAACGTGTAATGAAAACCTTTACACAGTGATTAACTCATTATATTAACCCTCTATACGTAAGGTCGGATGCGAAAGAAAAAAATTATGTTTATGAAAATTTGCCTCCTCTTCCGTCTCAGGATCATGTGATCCTAGAAATCTTTTCTTTAATTTTATCTCTACCGGTCCTTGCGGCTTCATCCTTCGGGTATGTATGATAATCTAATAGCAAGAGATTTAATTGGAATGTGCGTCTGGTTTTATCATAATACTATTTACGTCACAATTGTTTCATTACGTGTAATTATTTTTTTCATACTTCCTTATTAGTTACAACGTACACGTTTATTCCAAAACGCATTAAGCCAATAAGGGACAAATAGTTAAATGATTTAGATTTTGCGAGGGGATGAAAGTGCTAGCACATCAGTTCCCACTCGGAGGCTGCGAACGTTTATGAAACAGAACCACGGCGATGGGCGTTCCAGAGAAGTAGGTTATTAACAAATTATGATAGTAGCTGGTGGCTGTCGCCAAGTCTCGTGAAATTAATTAATGCTAGGTAATGTGTCATATGTATTTTAGTATTTTATTAAAACTAATGGAATGAAATGAAATAAAATTTTACATATGACGATGTCGGTGCTTTATCATCATGCGTAATAAAAGATTCCCTAGGGTATTATCTTGCATAACATGCTATTTAATCGGACATTATAGAATTCGAAGAAACGTTTATTCCACTTATTAATTTTATTTAAGATCATGTTAAAATAAATCGTGCAAATTAATTTCTTGCTCAAAAACTTAATTTCAATTGCTTTTTAGAAAAAAAATATTTTATTTGTTAATCCGCATTTTGAAAAATTCGAAATGTAATCATTCCCTTTGAAGTTGAAACTGTCCTCTGGAGCAACAAGGCCACAAGCGAGAAGCGGCCCACCTCAGAAGGCGGTGTCGAGCGCCCCGGACTGGCCGGGGTGGGGGCGGGGCGGCAGGTAGCGCGTGGCCTTGCGCGGGCCCACCCGCACGTGCTTCTTGTCGCTGAGAATGCATCGCAGGCGCCCGTGCAGCTGGTGCAGCTTCGCGGCGCTCGCCTTCCGCTCGAGCGCGTACTGAAGCGCAACAAGCAGACGACGCGTTCCGAGGAGCAGGTGCAGTGAAAATATTTCTTCTTTACCTCTTATAACCCTTTACCCTTGAAAGATCGCGCGCGATACATGGCCCGTTAGACAGTGTACTGTTCCGGAATTTGCCTGGTATTGATTGGAGAAACCACGGAAACTACCGTTGATTGATTGATTGATTAATTAGTGATTCCGAGCGCGTCAACTACTAAGTTTATTAGTATCGCAAGAGTAGTGCATATTATTTTGCTCGGGAGGTGGCAGTGATCTTTTCCAGCTGGAGGGTGAGATCCGGTGCTGACCTATCTGCCTGTTTGCGGAGTTTTCCGCAACGAGATATCTCCCACCAGCGGGGTACCGCACCAGCCGCGCCACGTTCTAAGTTCCCGACCGTTCTTCTGACATGTGTGGTGGTGTAGTACGTGTGTGTGTAAGTAAGGGATGAGGATAGGACAAGGAACGGAAGGAAAGATCGCGCGCGATACATGGCCCGTTAGACAGTGTACTGTTCCGGAATTTGCCTGGTATTGATCGGAGAAACCACGGACCGATCAGAGCACCTGTCCTATAGAATTCTCCTCCAGCCAACGGTGAATTCGACCCAGCTGTTTAGGTAGCGTCGCAGATCCTGCCACCGTCGGAATTCAAACCTCCCGGTCAAAGGCACTGCAGTGACATCACTTGATGCACTGAGCCACATCTCCCGGTACGCTCGATGGATTTTGGCCTGATAGTCGCGTATTCGCTGTTCTGTCCAAGCCCTGTACTAGAACTTTAGTATTGGCGGTATAGAGGAGAGGAAGTTTAATGCTTGTCCCAAAGGATCCGAGAAGAAGGATCGTGTCGTCCTTGGCCTGTTGTAGGTATTGCTACAACATCTGTCTGTAATTGAGAGGAGGCCATGGAAGCGCCCTAGCCGAGCAGTAGGCCAATTGAACCATCCCAGAAGTGGTCGATCTCGAACCAGCTTTTCACAGGTGTCGGAAATCCGTTACAACGGGAGCTGGAACCTCTGCTACTTAGAATACCCCTGACTGCAAATCTTCAATTGTGTAATATCAGCTTGTATGTGCATTAAAGCAACGTGTCATAGCGGAAATGGCTTGTTGAAAACAATTCAGTGAGTTTTAAAAATTGTAGGTAATTTTATTTAATAATATCAGAAGTGATTGAGGCAGTTTATGAATATTATCATGAATGACGAGCCGTTGTACAAAATCGCGTGTCCTCTTTCGTGCTTAGAAGTGAAAAAAAGTTCTCTAAGGCGTATGGTTAAGGTATCTTGTCATTAAAATTACATTTGTGTACATTTTTATAATCTTCTACATTTAGAAGTAACGTAAATCTTCTACGCATATTGTAACGTATTGTAGGACTACAGTTAGCAACCGCCACAAAGGGCGGCGGCAGAGGATTAGACGCCAGGGGCCAGGCAGGATGTGACACGCCGAGGTATTCTGGGAAATCCTAAGAGCTAGGGAAAGGGATGCCCAAAGTACGGGACAGCGCATTTTTGCCGCGTGCCGCGTGTCAAATTCTTGGAATCCAGGGAAATGGATGTCCAAAAATGCCTGGCAAAGCGGTCCGTGTGGGCCGTGTGCAAAACCCAGTGACGTTTCAGGTCACGTGGGTGGGGGCTATATAAGAACCAACGCAGAGCGCGGGGGTGGGGTTTGTTGAGCTGAGAGGGAACCCTCGTGCGAACGCACAAAAACTTGCGCCCAGGGCGGTGCGGAGCCGAGCTAGGCTCGTGCGGCAAACCATGTGTTGGGACGCCGTTGTGGACTATATCCACGGGTGACAAGAGGTCGCCGGAGCTGTCTGCTGTGTGCGGGAGGCTCGCTGAGGAGTGGCGCGGGCCACGAGTCAGTTATTCATTTTTAAGGATCGCTCCTGCGATCAGGAAAGTAAAGATCTACCAGAGCTGTAACTTAAAGTAGTACTGTACATATTGTGAATAAACCTGTACATATTTATCATTGAAGCTCGTGTCTGTGATTATTGTGTATTCCCACGACGTCACAGACGGGTAGACATAATTGGTGGCAGCGGTTAAACGAATTCCACGGGGAATATCACCCACCAAATAGTATAATTGGTGGCAGCGGTTAAACGAATTCCACGGGGAATATCACCCACCAAATAGCATAATTGGTGGCAGCGGTTATAAAGAAGCCCACGGGGGAGTACGTGCACCCACCAAATAGCATAATTGGTGGCAGCGGTTATAAAGAAGCCCACGGGGGAATACGTGCACCCACCAAATAGTCATAATTGGTGGATGCGGTTATAAGAATTCCACGGGGAAGTGTTGCTCAATTGTGATAATTAATAGCAGCAGTTAAAACATTCACGCCGGAACGGCACGGCATTGTTGCACCATACGCATAGTGGTGGCAGTATTACGAACAGTGGGTGGGCCAGTGCGTGGGTGTGTCGACGGGCAGACATAATTACAACGCACGGGAGCAGAGAGGGTCCGCTCCTAGCCAGACGCCCACGTCTTCACGGCAACGCCGGAAGGAAGGAAGGAAGGACGGAGAAGGAAGGACGTCTCAAGGCCAACCGGCTTTGATAAAATCAAGAAGTCAGCAAGGATCTGGTGTAAGTATAGCTATCTGCATTGTAAGGTTCGGTTCAGGTTTCAGTTATGGCTTACTTACCGAGATTCGGGAAAGATTGTGTAGTGCACGTGGCACAGGAATTAGGACTCCAAATTACAGGTGGGGAAACTTTGGTAGTACTAAAAAAATTGATAGAGGAGCATTCCGATTACGAGGAGGAATTTGTGAAAGGGATAGCTCAGGCATATAAGGATGAACGCGAACGAGAAAAGATTGAACGCGAACGAGAAAAGGCCGAACGCGAATCAGAGAAGGAACGTGCATTTCAGTTAGAAAAACTGAGAATAGAACAGGGCCAACTGGCGGGTAGAGCTAGTCCGCAGTCCGAAGTAAATAGCAAAATGCACATTCGATTAAATCAAGCTATGAGCCGATTCAAAGGGGAGGACGACGACATAACAGCATTTTTAAGTGTTTTTGAGAGTCAGGCGGAACAATTAGAAATTCCAGAAGAAGAGTGGGTGGCAAATCTTATGGGACTGCTCCCACACCAAATCAATGCATCGCTAACTTTAGAAGGGCAAGGTAGAAGAACAGAATATGCCGATTTAAAGAATAGGTTATTAGAAATGTATCGATTCAATGCCGAGAAGTTTCGACAATTGTTCGCGAAACATGTAAAAGCCGCGAATACTACCTGGAACGTATACGCGAGAGAGCTGAAAAATTATTGCAAAGAATGGGTAGCAGGACTAGATATTCATACGTTCGAGGACTTAATGAATCTAATTGTAACCGATCAATTGAAGCGTCGTGTGCCTATTGATATTAAAGAGCATTTTATTGATGAGTGGGGGGAATTTAAGATGCCGTTAGAACTAGCTCGTAAACTAGACAACTATGAAAACAATAGGGCAGGCTGGAAACGGTCTTCGTTCAAGCCTTATAGGAAATCGGAAGCCGTAAGGGAACATGTTGCAAGCACGAGCAAGACGATGCCGATAGTACCGGAATTTCAGGGGAAATCGAGCGGTAAGAAAACCGATGTTAGGGCAGCATACGAGAAGCCAGACAAGCGGAAATGCTACGGGTGTGGTGCCACAGACCACATGGTCCGTGAATGCCCGCAGCGCCGCGTGGCCGAAAAAATGAATCATGTGGCAGACAAAACAGCTACGGAATTGTTTTCACCGTACGTGTTCTTTGGAAAAATTAATAAAATTCCCGGAAGATTTTTGCGCGACTGTGGTGCCAGTTTCGATCTTGTCCATGAGAAATTTGTTAGCGACGAGAATTTAACGGGAGAAAGCGTGTGGATTTTGCAACCGCTTGATGCCTCACCACGAAATCTCCCGGTGGCAGAAGTCACTATTGAAGGGCCATTCGGGAAAGTAGTAACTAAAGCCGCAGTTGTGCCTCGGGAATGCGACAGCGGATATTACTTATTAAGTAATAGAACAGCTGCTCTGTTGGAAGAAGTAAAGGCAAGATTTATTGAGCCACAATTAGTTGCAGCCGTAACGACGCGGGCAAAAGCCGCTGAAACGTCGCGGGTGACTCAAGAGTCGGGGCCGGCTGATCGAGAAGCAGGCGAGTTTGACGCGGACGAGCAGGTAGAAAACCTTGAACAATTGAGGCAGGAGGAAGCCGTTAGTGAAAGGGACGCCAGTGCAAGTGTACTAACGCCCGAAGTGAATGAACTCATAAATGTTACCCAGACTGAGTTCGCAGCTTCACAACAAAGTGACCCGGAAATCAAAACATTATACGACGCGAATAAGCAACGTACCGAATATCTGAATTATGTAGCAGATCGCAGCTCAAACTTTGAAGTTGAGGAAGACGAGCTGGATAAGTACGCTATTAACCTTGATAGTGTCGACTTCGATGCGGAAGCTATGCTCGAAGGAACAGAAGTCGAAGACGAGTTCCGCGACAAACTGCTCAAATTAATTGTAAAGTACAAGCATATATTTTCAGACAGACCAGGGTTGACGGATGTCGTCACCATGGACATTGAATTGACGGACGAGTCGAAAAAGATAAGAAGTGCGCCTTATCGAATGTCGCCGCGTCAATCAAAAATTTTGCAGGAAGAAATCGCGAAGATGTTACGGGATAACATAATCGAAATAGGCGACTCTGATTATGCTTCCCCTATGATTCTTGTAGAGGCGCCGGAACGAAAACCAAGACCGTGCGTAGATTATCGCAAGCTAAACCAAATTATAAAATCGGAATATTTTCCGTTGCCGAACATGGAGGAGAGGATAGAAGCAGTAGCGGCAGCTAAGATTATTACTACATTGGATTTAGCAAAATTTTATCATCAGATACCGCTCACTCCGAGAGCGCAAAGATATGCGGCTTTCTGTACAAGCTTTGGCACGTATAGGCCATTAAGATTGCCCTTCGGGCTAAAAAATGCACCTTTTCAGTGTAGTAGGATGATGGCAGCTTTATTAGCAGGATGTGCAGAATTTGC
This sequence comes from Teleogryllus occipitalis, assembly GCA_011170035.1. Classification (NCBI taxonomy): domain Eukaryota; kingdom Metazoa; phylum Arthropoda; class Insecta; order Orthoptera; family Gryllidae; genus Teleogryllus; species Teleogryllus occipitalis. The sequence goes on along the minus strand of BLKR01001710.1, from coordinate 4,259 downwards.
AGTCCCATACTTGGATGACATCGCCATTTATAGCGACACATGGCAAGAACACCTTAGACATTTAGAGCAGGTGTTTCTAATATTAGAGAAAGCGAAGTTGCATGTGCAGCCAAGCAAGTGTAAATACGCGCGTAAGAATGTGCAATACCTAGGCTACATGGTTGGTAGTGGCATGATGCGGCCGGTAGAGGCCAAAGTAAAAACTATTAAAGAGCATCCCGTACCTCAAACGAAAAAGCAAGTGCGTGCTTTTCTCGGATTAACGGGTTATTACAGGAAATTTATTCCCGATTATGCGAGTATATCAGCGCCATTAACGGACTTATTGCGAGGTCGCGAACGGCAAGGCAGGGTAACGTGGACGCCAGCATGCGAGATGGCATTCGAGAAACTGAGGAACGCTCTCTGTCACGAACCCGTCCTTCACGCGCCAGATTTTAATAAGGATTTTATAGTGCAGTGTGATGCGTCAAAAAGAGGTATTGGCATCATTTTGGCACAGTATAATGATAGAGGAGAAGAAAAACCGGTGTTATACTTAAGTCGTAAATTCACAGATTCGGAATTATTACGATGTACAACAGAACAGGAGTGCACAGCCATAATATGGGCATTGCAGAAATTAAAGTACTATTTTGATGGAAATGCAAAAATTAAAGTGGAAACAGACCACAACCCATTAGTATGGCTAAATAATTGTTCAAGTAAGAACCCGAGATTGATGCGTTGGTCATTAATGATCCAAGCATACAATTTAGAAATTATTCATAAAAGGGGTAAGGATCACGTAAATGCTGATGCCTTAAGCCGTATGTTTTACTGATACATGGAACCTGAACTGAACTGGGAATGCGGAGGGCTACACTGAACCGAATCACTTGATTGCATTGTATAAAATCAAGACAAGAGAAGAATCACTGTATATATGTAACAAATTGTTGAAAGTGTATTGTTTGTGTATTCTGTTTGTTTCATGTGTGTCTTATGTATGTGCAATTATGGGTACAAAGTGAAGCTCTGAAGACATTGTTGGTTCTGGGGGTATCAGGGAAAGTATCACATCATTTGATTGTGAATACTACGGATGTAATTGCAGCAGACTGTATGTAATTTAAGATTGTAGAAAATTGTATATATTAGAATGAAAGGAGGTACGTGAAGTAGGTTAGTTATGTATATTAGCTAGATTTTGATAAAAAAAAATATGTTGTAAATATAGAGTAGGTTAGAGAGATCAATAGAGTGTGAGCCCAATGGCCAGGTAAATGGTATAATCATATCCAGATCCACAAATCTAGTTGCGGGACGAATTTTTTATTGTGGTTATATCCTGCATAAAAAATTCAAAATAGGGTATGGAGAAGTATGTAACGTATTGTAGGACTACAGTTAGCAACCGCCACAAAGGGCGGCGGCAGAGGATTAGACGCCAGGGGCCAGGCAGGATGTGACACGCCGAGGTATTCTGGGAAATCCTAAGAGCTAGGGAAAGGGATGCCCAAAGTACGGGACAGCGCATTTTTGCCGCGTGCCGCGTGTCAAATTCTTGGAATCCAGGGAAATGGATGTCCAAAAATGCCTGGCAAAGCGGTCCGTGTGGGCCGTGTGCAAAACCCAGTGACGTTTCAGGTCACGTGGGTGGGGGCTATATAAGAACAAACGCAGAGCGCGGGGGTGGGGTTTGTTGAGCTGAGAGGGAACCCTCGTGCGAACGCACAAAAACTTGCGCCCAGGGCGGTGCGGAGCCGAGCTAGGCTCGTGCGGCAAACCATGTGTTGGGACGCCGTTGTGGACTATATCCACGGGTGACAAGAGGTCGCCGGAGCTGTCTGCTGTGTGCGGGAGGCTCGCTGAGGAGTGGCGCGGGCCACGAGTCAGTTATTCATTTTTAAGGATCGCTCCTGCGATCAGGAAAGTAAAGATCTACCAGAGCTGTAACTTAAAGTAGTACTGTACATATTGTGAATAAACCTGTACATATTTATCATTGAAGCTCGTGTCTGTGATTATTGTGTATTCCCACGACGTCACAATATCACCTGCATTACCTGCTTTTACGTTACCTTTTTTTATTTATTATTTCAGATAATTGAATTTTTGGTACTCGGAGAGAGATTTCTGAGAGATGATTTATGTTGTGTTTCGACGGCGAGAAATGCTGCGTTTAATATTTTTTTATTTGCGAAAAATCGCTGAGGATTTCCAACATTTGAAAAGTATGTACTAGAACTACGCGTAACGGAATTATTAACACCTCTCCAAGAGTTTCAGGTTTGATCGCTTGACAGTGCTATTTTGTCAAAAAGAGGCCTGTTATTCTTCTTCGAAACAGAATTTTTGAACACTTTCATATTTGATTTTTATAAGAGAAGACTTTTGGCTAAGCAAAGTTTGGAAATAGACTCCAATACAAATGTAGAGTCGTCGGCTTCCGCGGCCGGGGTCATTGAATTCTTGGCTGTCCGGGATTAGCCGCATCATGGTCGATGGAGCTGACGTTTCGGCCATCTTGTAGTGGCCTTCTTCAGAGCTATACTGCTGTACAAGATGGCCGAAACGTCAGCTCCATCGGCCATGACGCGGCTAATCCCGGACAGCCAAGAATCCAATACAAATGGAAAAAAAGTATAAATCTGAAAAAAGAGGCTGAAGGGGCAGAGTGGCGGGAATTGTAAAAATGATCGATTTTTGTACTATGAAATGAACTGTCAAAATGGTCGCCGAAAATGATTGGAATGAAACCTACGATAGCCAAGTCAGTGAAGTGGCGAACAGAAAAACAGAAGACAGTGTAGTGCTGTGGGAATGAATGAGTAGAATGAATGGTTATGTATATAATGAATGAATGATGCGTGAATGAAAAATAAATAAGAAAAGAAATACGTAGAAAACTTTACAAAAACAATTAGAATTAAGAAAAGAAAAAAAAATTTTTCGTGTCAATTAAGTATGCCAAAGTGCTACTATATAATTATTAAATTAGATTTAAGCTAGAATTAAGTTAGCTTTAGTTACTATTAGCTTTTTACCTATCCCTCTCAGCTGCTTAAGCCGCAAGGCAGCAGCGTAATTTGTACATTGCAATTTGTAAATAAAATCCCGCCTCCTCAGGGTTACTGTGGAGGGGAAACACAAACCTACGATGCGGAAGACTCGCCGCCATAAAAGTAGCACCCATTTATCTCCGCCAGCCAAAGGGCAGAGTGCGGAGGACGCGTTACCTTCCGCGTGGAGGTGCTGTGGGGTCCGGGTGCCCAGTCGTCGAGGGAGTCGAGCTCGGGCGCGCTGTGCAGCGGGGACAGCGTCTCGCGCGCCCGCGCTCGCCCGCGCCCGCGCCCGCGCGCCCCGCACGTGCCACCCGAGCAGCCCGCGCGGCCCTCGTCGCTGTCGCTGTCGTCGTCCAGGGTGCTGGGCTGCTTGGTGAGCCAGCCCTTCGTCTTGTGCGTGATGCGCCGCACGACGCGCGGGCTCACCTCCCAGCGCACGCGCCACGCCTGGCGGCACCACTCCGTCTGCACCACTGCGGAAGCCATGAATCAGATACAATAGTTGTTTACGTAATCAGTACGGAAAGTGGCGGTTTGGCATACGAATGGGATGTTAACGGACGAGGCGATGGTAGTAGCCGAGTCCGGCATTTTGAAATGAGTACGCCAAATACACTTTCGCTCGAGTTGCGTAGAACATTAGTTTTTTAGTATGAATTCAAGGAAACTTACTAGTTTGTGCTCTTGGGATTATTTTTAATATGCCAAGCGACAGCCATGTTGATTCATATTGCTCCAGTGTTTTGCCTACTTTGCAGCACTCAGTTATTAATTGTGGCCATGTGACAGTATATATTTACCATGTGTCTATTTTGCCGTCGCATACCGCGAAGTAACACTTTCCAAACAATAAATAGTGAATGTAAGAACTAGTGTCCGTGCATAAGTGCTGAAATTGTAATTTACATAACTACAATAAGTCTTTTGGCACACGAATGAAAAGTTGACGCCTTGCAAATAATACGACTTATGAATTAAATGTTAGCATTTTGAAAAGTATATGTTTTCTCACAGTGAAGACTGCCCACAAACATGTTGCAATTATATTTTAGTATTTATAAATGTAGAGGTCAGTTGTGCATTTGGACAAACGTAGTGAAGGTTGAATTAATTCTACAAAAATAGAAAAAGAAAAAAGGACGTTGGCATTTATGTCATCCCGAAAAAAACACCATTTATAGCAAATGTTCAAAATATACATATGCCCTTAGC